>JAWQEG010005669.1:0-86675 GCA_033782935.1 Petrolisthes cinctipes
AGCGACGAAGAAAGAGACAAAGAGGAATGAGAGGAGGGCGGAAGGGAGTAGAGTGAGACTGAAAGATGGAAGGAAGAAAGGAGGAGGAGGAGCGGGGTAAAAAGGAAAGCAGTGTTGAGAGAAGAAAGGGACGAAATAAGACTAAAGGAAGGGAATTATATTGAGATAAAAGGAAGAGAAATAACAAAGAGTAGCCAATTGATACATGTAGAAGGAAGAGAAGTGTGATAAAAGAAAGGTAGAGGAGAAGAACAGGAATGGATTGAGACGAAGAGGAAGACTAAGTGTGAAGTGTGACTGAAGAAAGGAAGAGGAGAAAAACAGGAATGGATTGAGACGAAGAGGAAGACTAAGTGTGAAGTGTGACTGAAGAAAGGAAGAGGAGAAAAACAGGAATGGATTGAGACGAAGAGGAAGACTAAGTGTGAAAGAAGAAAGGTAGAGGAGAAGAACAGGAATGGATTGAGACGAAGAGGAAGACTAAGTGTGAAAGAAGAAAGGAAGAGGAGAAAAACAAGAATGGATTGAGACGAAGAGGAAGACTAAGTGTGAAAGAAGAAAGGAAGAGGAGAAGAACAGGAATGGATTGAGACGAAGAGGAAGACTAAGTGTGAAAGAAGAAAGAAGAGGAGAAGAACAGGAATGGATTGAGACGAAGAGGAAGACTAAGTGTGAAAGAAGAAAGGAAGAGGAGAAGAACAGGAATGGATTGAGACGAAGAGGAAGACTTAAGTGTGAGACAAATGAAGGACAGTGTGACATAGTACAGACCAAGGAGGAAGGGCAGCAGGAAGAGAAACAGACACAGAGAGAGAAAGGTGGTGGTGGTAGGTGATCCGTCTAGTCCCCGTCTTAGTAGCCTCGCTTTGGCACCGTCAGCGTTTTCCCTCTGGATCGACCGTGGAGGATTTTTGATGGAAATTCGAGGTGGAAGGAGGAGGAGAAGTGGGGAAGTGGTGATGGTGGAGTGATGGTGATAGGGACAGATGTTAATACAGTAGTCTAGTAGGTATTTTTTTTATATATATATTGTGGTAGTGAGGGACGTGATGTTGGGAGCGAGGCATGAGATGGTGACAATTACATAAGTGGTGATGGTGATAATGGATAGTGATTGTGACGGGTGTTGATGTCATAGATAGTGGAGAATAGGTTGTTTGTATGTAGTGTTTAGTAGTAGTAGTAGTAGTAGTGGGGGAGGGGGGGCTGGGTTATGAGGGGGAGGATGTGACAGGCAGGGGAGTGTTGCAGTGTGTTGGTGAGGGAAGTGTAGGAGAGAAAGTAAAAGGAACGGTGCGGATGAAAGAGCGACAGACGGTAAGTAATGTGGGGGTTCTGGCCGAGTTGTGGAAGCGATGGTGGTGGTGGTAGTGGTGGATGTGATGGTGGTGGTAGTGGTGGATGTGATGGTGGCGGTAGTGGTGATAGATGGTGATGATAATGCTGGTGGTGATGGCGTTGATATTGTTGGCAGTAGGGGTAGTGACGATGATAAAGTTGTAGGTTATAGTGTGACTCTAGTGTTTGTGATGATACAGGTGTTGGTTGGCTGGTGGAATGGAGGAACAGTTGGTGGCAGATGACTGAGTGAGTGCTGTGAGTGTAGCGGATCCTCACTCACTCACTCACCCAACAAACCAACCCCACTCTCACTCCACAAGCCAACCAAGCTGCTCACCTTCCCTCCACTCACTCACCCCACCCATCCATCCACTCACCTACCGAACTACTCATGCTATCATCATTCAGGGTTAGCCGGTATGATAACTACTAACCAACCACTCAACCTTGTGTATGTATGTATGTATAATGATCACACTGGCAGGCAAACACAACACCATCACATCCATCTGTAGTTGTGTATATATGGCCGGAAAGACAAGCAGGCAAACAGTCAGGCAGGCAGGACAGTCCCACGCTAACCTCCTCCAGCTCCCTCAGCCTTTACATAATTTAGTTCACTAGGTCTTTGTTAGGAAGGACGCGCGCACTCAGACACACACATACATACACACACACCCCGCCTCTCTCTCTCTCTCTCTCTCTCTCTCTGCCACTTCAAGCGCGGATTCCGACCCTCATCTGTCATGCTGCTAAGTGGGATTGTTTAACCCCTCGATTCCCGCGTTGGGTTTCGTGTTCCCAGCTCTGGTTAATTATATCGAGTTAGGCGTTGATGAGGAGTGGGCGTGGAGGCCTAGTTGTGTGTTTGTATGTATGTGTGTGTGTTTGAAGGGAGAGGCAGCACGGTTATTGTTATTGTTGTGAGGGGGAGAGTGTGTGTAAGGGAAGGAGTGTATTTGTTTGTGGTGTGAGTGTGGCTGTATGAAGCCTTCCTGTCCTGGTCTCTCTCTCTCTCTCTTTCTCTCTCTCTCTCTCTCCCCCGTATTGATCCCCTGCACCCCACCACACACTCCCCGCTGCTCTTCCACCACTGCTCTCTCCCTTCCCCCTCCTCGGTCTGGCTACTCCCTCCCTATCTCCCTCCCCTACCTACCTACCTTGTCCCTCCCCGTATCCCTCCACTATATCGCCTACCCTACCCAACCCAACCTCGCTGCCTTCCCAACCTTCCTCTCCCTTTCTCCCTCTCTTCCTCTCTTGTCTTCTTCCCTCCCTCCCCTCCCCTCCCCCTCTCTCTCTCTCTTGTCTCCTTCTCGAGCTTTTCTGTGCTGTCCTGTCTCACCCTTCCCTCCTATCCCTCGTCTATTACCTTCATCCCTCCCTCGACCCACCTCCGTGTCCCCTTGTCCCTGAGTATCTCCCTCCTTTCCTCATTGCCTTCCTCTCTGCCTCCCGGCCTCTCACCATAGCGCAGCTCGCCCCCTGCCTGTGCCACCCTGTCCCCCTCAACCCCTGCCTGGCTCACTGGCTGGCTGCTGACTCTCTGCTTCCCTTCCCAGCCTGCCTCCTCGCTCGCTCGCTCGCTCAGTTGAATTGATTTGTTTTATGGGTGAGCTGATTGGTTAATGAATGAGGCGAGAAAAGCTGGTTTGAGGGGAAGAAACTGAGCTGAAACGTTAATGAACTCTTCAGGGTGCAAGGACTTGACATGTGACGAATGAGTAAAGTCATCGACAGCTGTAATAAAATGCATACTTCCCATCCTTAAGACAATGTGTTTAATTTCTGTTCGATAAAATGTTAATAAATGATACAAGAAAAGGCAACTGGAGTATGATGGCGGAGGATATTATGATCCAAAGAGCCGGTGGTAGTGATGGTGTGTATTGTATGGCTTGAGCAACGAACGAGTCTTGTACACAGCTCTCAAACGTCTTCACTTACCACATTCCCTCCCTCCATCCCTCCCTCCCTGATGCGTCCCCTCCTCTCTGAGTCTTCCTTCCTTCCAGCTGGGTTGTTGGGAGGGTGTCAGGGTGTAGATTCTCATGAGGTATGCTGTTATGACCTGAGTACTGTACTGGGGCGTTGTTGTTCTGTCTGTGTCCTGGTAGGGATTCACTAAACTGGGGTAGTGGTGGTGGTGGTAGTGGTGTTGTTTTGTTTCCTATAGTATGTATTCTCTGATGTTGTCATGGTGGTGTGTTCAGAGTACTGTGTAGGGGTGTGTGTCACGGTATTGTTCTGTTGTACTGTTAGGGGCTCATGATGTGTTGTATATCCTGTTGAACGAACGCACACACAGCGCAAAACAAACAAAACAACGACTCGACACAGCACAACACAACACATCACACCACAACAACACAACACATCATAACACACCACATCATAACACACCACACCACAACACACCACACCACAACAACACAACACATCATAACACACACACACACACACACACACACACACACACACACACACACACACACACACACACACACACACACACACCGTCACCCGAGTCGCCTGGGGTTGCGTAACTTGGGCTGCGACGCGCCAGGTGCTGCAGCGAGCATAGGACAGCTGGAGGAGAAGCAGAAGCAGCAGCAGCAGTTGAGTAGGGTGAGAGGAGGAGGAGTAGTAGGGGTTGGGAGGGAGGGAAGAGGAATAAGTCTGGTTGTGAAGAGAAGGGGGGAGAGTTCAAGATAGAGAGTAGGGGAGAGTTCAAGATACACAGAGTAGGCTAAGGTGAAAAGAGAAAAAGCGAGACAAGTAAGATTTAAGTTAGGTTTGAGACGAGACTAGTTCGATAGAGAATATATAGGGTAGTTTGGGAGAGAAGAGAGGAAGAATTCAGGGTGGAGAGTAAGTAGGCTAAGGTGAGAAGAAAAGTAAGCTAGACTAGTAAGACTTAAGTTAGTTGAGGGACGAGACTAGTTTGGTAGAGAAATAGAGTGTAGTTTGGGATGGTTATAGTTAGGTTGGGAGAGACGTTCTAGTATAGGGTAAGGCGTTAGGTTGAAAGGAGGTGGAAACTGGATTGATACGGGAAGTTTTATTTGGTTGAAATTTAGTAAGCTAGGTTGGGAGAGGAGGAGGAGTGGTGGCCTTGGTTTAAAGAGGAGTTGACTGCATTTAGAGGAGGGATAGAAACTCTACTGTGGAGGGAATGGGAACTTGAGGGAAGCTAAAGGAGGAAGGAAGAAGATTACTGTAGGAAGGGAAAGTGAGGGTTTAGGTAAATAGAGAAGAAGCAAGGTTCTGTTGGCTCAGGGGAAGAAAGTGAATGTAAAGATGATGGAGACAGGAAATGACTACAAGCGAAGAGGAAGGAATGAGGATACAAACAACTGTTGTAAGTTGGAGGTTGGAGTGTGACAGTGACAGAATACTGGGGTGGGCAATGAGGGGCGACACACACACACACACACACACACACACACACACACACACACACACACACACAGGATTGGGGAGGGGGGCGATATGGTGGTAAAGAAATGAGCAAAGTTGATATGTGTTATTAGTGACTTATAGCAATGAGACTCAGCTTGACGACAACAACAACAACAACAAAGTGAGAAAAACAAAATCATACGAAGTGAAACCTTTATTGACGTTCTTGTATTACCCCTTAGTAACATTAGGGGGATAATATATTGTTGGTGAATTGGAAGGTCTGTGATTCCTCCAAACTATGCCACGAAACAGATCCCCTATTAGTAACATTATTGTCGTCGTCTGTTTTCTGGAGTAGTTTGGAGGAATCAGTAGCCCTTTAATTTACCAAAAAGAGAATCTCCCCTAAAAGGAGGTGAGAAACGTCTCGTGCTTCACTATACTTAACTTTCTACCTTATAATTACGGCAGATTTAACGGTACCTGCCCCATTAAAGCACCAGGTGTGTATTTTATCTCAATAGTTTTAGTTAAGTTCTTTGTGATTCGTACTATCATAAAATGTCCTTCGGTAAATGTATATAAGGGATTGTGTTGTTGTTGTTGTAGTTCCCCAGACTGTCTAAGGGATTGTGTTGTCAAGTATAGTTTAGAACTTTAGAGGAATCAATCGGTGGCCTCGTAAAATGATGACAAGAGACTATGTACTCCCCTAAGGCAGGTGTAGTGAATGTGGTGGAGGGTGGTGGTGTTGGTGCTGGTGACGACGAGGGGTGAACAGATCTTAGGACACACCTGTTTATAGATTCTCGATGTTGTCAGGAACTCTGGGAGGGAGGTAGGGTGTTGATTTATGCCTTATCGTGTCCGGCTGCCCCTTATCCCCACTTCTCACACAGTTCAGGGACACACTTCTATTCCTCCCAGGATGTTTGTCTTCTCTTTGCTTGACGTTGGGGTCGGGGCGAGATTAGGACAGGGGGAAAGAGTAAAAAAAAAAAAAAACCAGCCAGTATTTATCTCTCTGGAGGGACGTTACCTAAGCAGATCCCCACAAATTGTATGCCGTTGTCAGAATCACTTTCTGTTAAGTTGTAACCAGAAAAATAAACTACCGAGTATATAGATCACTGCTTTAGAATGGACGTAATGCATAAAAGGTGGTGACTGATATGTTTGATTGTTGGTTCTAGTGGTGAAGGCGACAGTTGTAAGTAAGGAGCACCAAGAGGACGTGTGGGTTACGCCTCACGTTACTTTGTTTACATTCCGCATCACGCTGAATGTACACACGTGGCCAGTACCGCTTGTGGGGGCTGGGGGGGGGGGAAGATCCTAGCTGCTGGTGGGGAGCGGGGGATTAACAGCTGATGTGGAAATAATACAGTATTAAGAATATGTAACTAAATAAATAGATTAATAGATAACTTATCCATATGTTGCATAGCACTCTCTCTCTCTCTCTCTCTCTCTCTCTCTCTCTCTCTCTCTCTCTCTCTCTCTCTCTCTCTCTCTCTCTCTCTCTCTCTCTCTCTCTCTCTCTCTCTCTCTCTCTCTCTCTCTCTCTCGTCTAGTTTGTGTAACCAGAAGATAACTAACTACACTTGTATAACCTTTCCCGGTTAGGCCTACCTACAGTACCTCCCTGTTTCCCATGATTGGTGGAGATAAAGCCAGGAAGGGAAACTGAAGCACTGGAACACAATGGGATAAACATCATGTGCGTCAAAGGAACATGAGGGTATTAAGGGGATAAATATTATTGTCCATTGATGTGATGCCATTCATTCCTATACCTGCATCAACCTCTTCTTGTTCGCTGACAAATGATTAGCCAGCCACTTTTATATAGGGACTTGTACATGTGTGTGTGTGTGTGTGTGTGTGTGTGTGTGTGTGTGTGTGTGTGTGTGTGTGTGTGTGTGTGTGTTAGTGTGTGTGTGTGTGTGTTAGTGTGTGTGTGTTAGTGTGTGTGTGTTAGTGTGTGTGTGTGTTAGTGTGTGTGTTTGTGTGTGTGTGTGTTAGTGTGTGTGTTTGTTAGTGTGTGTGTGTGTGTGTGTGTGTGTGTGTGTGTGTGTGTGTGTGTGTGTGTGTGTGTGTGTTATTGCCACAGTTTTGAGGAATCTGTCAACACCATCAAACCCCGACACTGATGCTGGGCAGTGGGATGGTGTGTGTGTGTGTGTGTGTGTTGTGGAAGCTGAGCCAATCACTTGAGCTTACTGGGCTTTGCTGTTCACGAGGGAGGGAAGAAGAGACAGGTGTGGTGGAGTAAGGTGGAGGAAGAGGGAGACAGGTGTGGTGGAAGAGATAGATGTGGTGGAGGAAGAGGGAGATAGGTGTGCAGGAGTAAGGTGGAGGAAGAGGGAGACAGGTGTGGTGGAAGAGATAGGTGTGCAGGAGTAAAGTGGAGGAAGAGGGAGACAGGTGTGGTGGAGTAAAGTGGAGGAAGAGAGAGACAGGTATGGTGGAAGAGATAGGTGTGTAGGAGTAAGGTGGAGGAAGAGGGAGACAGGTGTGCAGGAGTAAGGTGGAGGAAGAGGGAGACAGGTAAGGTGGAAGAGATAGGTGTGCAAGAGTAAGGTGGAGAGAGCGAGAGAGACAGGTGTGGTGGAAGAGATAGGTGTGCAGGAGTAAGGTGGAGAAAGAGGAGACATGCGAGAAGGGAGAGAAGAGGAAATATAGCTGAAAGAATGTGTAGGGAAATGGAGGATTATAGTAAAGTGATTCGACAAGAAGATACGTTAAAAGTAGAAGTGGGATGGAGAGAAAGTTAGCCTAGTTGTTGAATGAAAGAGGAGAAGTGACCGGGGACTGAGAAAAGAAATAAAGGGAAAAGGATGGATGTGAAAATAATAAAGTAAAAAACAAAAAAAAATTGAGTTTCAGTTTCTAATACGAGGAAAGAACAGAGAGGGAAAGGAATGAAGGAGGGAGGGGTGGTGGAGAGGGGTGAGGCAGGACAAGAGCGTGGTGGAGTCTTACTAAGCTCTTAATTACCACTAGGCCAAACACACTGGAGCACCCGCCTTTTATACCACCACCCTCCCCCCTGAGAAATGTTGTTGGTGGGAGAGGAGCCGGGTACGGGGAAGGAAGGAAGGGGGGTGCAGCAGGGAAGGTGTGAAGCAAGCATCCAAGAATGAAGGTGGTCGTGGTTAGACATACAGTGATACGTAGAGGTGGTGGCTGGTTCAAGGAGGCAGACAGACTGGTGTGTGTATGTATGAGTAAGGTGACGAGTGGATGTTCAGTAGTGGGGATATTTTATAATACAGGATTGGGAGTTGTGATACATGAATGGAGCAGAAAGTCAGGCTAAATAATGAAAAGAGATAGGAAAATGTCCAATAAAGGTAGCATAGCACATAGGATATAGAGAAATGTGTAAGGCATGCTGGGTAGCTGGAAAGAGGAATGGAAAGGAAGGAAGGAACTATGCAAGGAGGGAGGTGGCAGGCAGACACACACACAGACAGACAGACAGACATGTATGCGAGGAAGGAGGCAAGGTAATCCAATGCAAACAGAGAGGTGGAAAGGTGTGAGAAAGGGAGGGATTTAGAGGAAAGTAATGTGTCGAAGAAGGAAGAGGAAAGTACAAACAAACTAGAAAGGAAGGAAGGAAGGAGTGAAACAAGGAAGGAAGGACGGAAGGAAACAAGTAAGGAAGGACGGAAGGAAACAAGTAAGGAAGGCAGGAAGGAAGGAGGGAAACAAATAAGGACGTAAGGAAACAAGTAAGAAAGGAAGGAAGGAGGGAAACAAGGAAGGAAGGAAACAAGTAAGGAAGAAAGGAAGGATGGAAACAAGTAAGTAAGGAAGGAAGGAGGGAAACAAGTGTAGGAAACAAACACACAGACAAACAGAGAGGGCGAGGAGGAGGAGGAGGAGGAAGGAGATTACGTGTACTTGATCCTGTTTACACCATAATTGAGTGTGTGTGTGTGTGAGAGAGAGAGAGAGAGAGAGAGAGAGAGAGAGAGAGAGAGAGGGTTAATCTGGAGTGAGTCGAGTGGCAAAGTGTGAAAATGAGAGAGTAAAAGTGTGTGTGTGTGAGAGAGAGAGAGAGTGAGGAGGTGGAAGAAAGAGAGAGTGAGAGAGAGGGGGGGGGAAGAATGAGAGAGTGAGAAGGGGGAAGAAAGAAAGTGAGTGAGTGAGGAGGGGGAAGAAAGAAAGAGAGTGAGTGAGGAGGGGGAAGAAAGAGAGAGAGTGAGAGTGAGGAGGGGGAAGAAAGAGAGAGAGTGAGAGTAAGGAGGGGGAAAGAGGCGGATGAGGGATTATTGACGATGGAGAAGGAAGGCGTGAAGAGCAGGTGGAGTGGGGATGAGAGGGATGGCAGGGGAATGGAAGATGACGATGAAGGATGGAGGAAGCAAAGGGAAACAAACACCAAGTCAACAGAGCTACCTGGAAACGAATGAAAAGAAAAAACAGGACGAGACACACAATTTGTTTTCTACTGACAATTCTCAACCCTACTTCTTACATTTACATCTATTTACATTACGTTTAGTTTGGATCTTACAGCTTATATCAACTTAAAACTTCCTCCTCTTGATGCCTGCGTAATATGAGACAGACAGTGACCTCAATTATGGGTATTAATTTATAAATCCGTGCCTTTGAATACACTGCTAACTTGTTCTCTCACACCATAACAAGTTAGAGACGAGACTAATGTACTCTACTGTAGACACTGAGGAGGGAGAGAGAAGGAAAGCGCCAGGTGGTTCTAGAGAGACAGGTGAGGGAGTGAGAGCGGGCCAGGTGTACACGAAAGAGCATCAACCCCTTCTTAGACACCACCACCACGTGTCTATACCTTTTCTTGTCTTGTCTCTTCCCTATTCTTCTCAACAACACAACGTTTATACCTTCTCTTCTCTCTATTCTTCTCAACAACACCACGTTTATACCTTCTCTTGTCTTCTCTTCTCTCTATTCTTCTCAACAACACCACTTTTATACCTTTTCTTGTCTTATCTTCTCTCTATTCTTCTCAACAATACCACGTTTATACCTTTTCTTGTCTTCTCTTCTCTCTATTCTTCTCAACAACACCACGTTTATACCTTCTCTTCTCTCTATTCTTCTCAACAACACAACGTTTATACCTTCTCTTGTCTTCTCTTATCTCATCTTTCTTTACTACAACAACAACAACAACACTTTTCTACCATCTCTCTTCTTGTCTTCTTTTATTTTCTTTACATTCGTCTTCTGCTGTACATTTCATACAAGCTATTAAATAAGAGTAGTTAAACAAATGGATTCGTAAGTTCTGTAAGGCTATTTGAAGTTCGTCAATGGTTTGTTTGTTCATTTTAAATCCTTTATATATATACCTTACCCTTTTCTTCCCTTCTCTTCCTTTTCCCTACTTTTATCATATTTTTTCTTTACTCTTCCCTACTCTTGCATGTGTTCTTTAGTCTTATCCTATCTTCCTCTTTCCTACTTTTATCATATTTTTCTTTACTCTTCCCTACTCTTGCATGTGTTCTTTATTTAGTCTTATCCTATCTTCCTCTTCTCCCGCCTTCTGTACTCTTTCCTTCGTTTCTCTTTTGTACTGTACTGTAATTTCATCCCTTTTATCTTTTCACTTCCCACGCCCCCCACTCACCCCACCCCCTCTCCTCACCAACACAACACCTCCTTGCCATCAGGTATTCTCACTCCTGATACATTTACCCCTATCCCGTCTGTCTGTCTGTTAGTCTGTCTTTTCTGTCTTTCTGTTAGTGTCTGTTAGTCTCTTCTCTGTCTGTCTGTTAGTCTGTCTTCTGTCTGTCTGTCTGTTAGTCTGTCTTTTCTCTGTCTGTCTGTTAGTCTGTCTTCTGTCTGTCTCTGTTAGTCTGTCTTTTCTCTGTGTCTGTCTGTTAGTCTTTTCTCTGCCTGTCTGTCTGTTAGTCTGTCTTTTCTGTCTGTCTGTCTGTTACCAAAGCCCCGCCTGTCTCACTACACACACACACCATTAATCTCTCGTCATCTATAGCTATCCCTTGTTATTATTGTTTTCAATCTATTAGTAATCCCATCATATTAACCTGTATAAAATAGTATCACACATAATCCTACTTTTTTATCAACAATCATAATATTCTTGCTTGACCATTTTTCCGCTCTCGTTGTGTTTGTTTACTCTCTTGTCGACCACGTTTTCCTGCCTTCCACTATATGTTATTTTCTATTGTCATCTCACGTCATTGCTTCCTCCCTCCCTCCCTCGTTTATCAGAGTAGATCGCCAACGTCCTATTCCTATCGTATGCGTATATTGTAATTTTATTGTTCCGTTTCCTTCCTTCGTTCACTCATTCATGCCTCGCCTGCAATTATCCCTTCCCCTTTCTGTCTGCCATCGTCCATTCTCCTCTTCTGCTACTGTTCCCTCCTCTCACCCTAACCTAACCATTCTCTCTCTCTCTCTCTCTCTCTCTCTCTCTCTCTCTCTCTCTCTCTCTCTCTCTCTCTCTCTCTCTCTCTCTCTCTCTCTCTCTCTCTCTCTAACTTCGCCTCAACTCTTAACGTTAATTTGACTCCCCTTTTCTCTCCTAGTTAAGTCCTTTTTTTTTCTGATTCATTATATCACGAACTTTTTTATATATAGGAACGTGCATATATGGTAATTTGGTTTCGTGTTTGATAAATAAATAAAGTTTCAGGATTTTTGTTAGTGAAGGAAGGTGAATTTTATCCACTAGTCGCACTGCATTTATTTACAGTTTTGAAATATTAATAATCTTTTTTGGTGCCGAAGGATTTAAAGATAACCAAGTTGTTAATAGAATGACAATATCCTTTTGTTTGTCTTCGTGTTTTTTTTAAGGTTGTGAAGGCTGGCGTGTTTTATCTCTCTAATCGACCGAGAGAGTGAAGCAGAAGACACAGTTCATCTCAGTGACACTTAACCTTTCTTATATTTACCACAACACTCACGCATATTATTATTATTATTATTCACTTCATCCATCGTAATCACCTCCTCTTCATTCTTTCCTTCTCTCTCCCCTCCACTTCTTCCTCCCTTCCCCCTCCTCTCTCCACTTCTTCCTCCCTTCCCCCTCCCTCCCTCTCACCACTGCTCTTCCTCCCTTTCCCCTCCCTCCCTCCCTCAACACAGCTCTCCCTTCCCTCCCCCTCCCCCACTCTCAACACAGCTCTCCCTTTCCCCCTCCCTCCCTCCCTCAACACAACCCTTCCTTCCTCCACATGTCATCTCCATCCTAACCTTAACCTAGTTCCCCCATTCCTCCCTTCACCCTCTTCACATGACTCTATCCTCACCCCTCCCCCACCCCCCAGTCATGAGAGGAGGACATGCGTTTTGGCAGCCAGCTCACAAACTCATCACCATTCTCATGACGTAATGTGTATGAGGACTCGGGGCTCTCATACATCCTTCTTCTCATCCCTCCCCTCCCCTTTCCTTTCCTTCCACCTCCCTTATTATTATATTTCCCTCTGCTCCCTCATCATCCCTTCACCCCCCATCTTTTCTGTCCCTTGTCGTCTCCACTCTGTCTCATTCTGCTTTACTATATATACTGTGTGTGTTTATTCCAACTTAAGCTTAAGATCACTTGGCACTCTTTTTATACCAACTGATTGAGAAGCCTTTTACTTTATTTGTTATCCTTTTCCACACACTAATAATAGATTAGGTAGGATAGGTTTCAATCAGACAGCCATCAATTCCCTGTGGCTCTGTTGCAGTCTGACAATCCCTTGCAATCCTCTGTAAAAATCCATCATTCCTGTACTCCACTTCAGCCATTGCCAGGCAACCTTCCACCCCATTTAAAGCTGACTGGAGGGCAATCCGTGTTCGTGCGTGTGTGCGTGTGTAACTAAGGCTTCATTTTACCACATAAGGTGTCCCTTGTTACATATTCCCACCTCCATCAACTTCACTCTCTCTCCTTATCTGCCCTTCATTCTCAGAACCACTGTCATCTTCCCCGAAATCACTCTCTTCTACCCGCCTTCACTTCACTTCACGTTATCGTTTATACCTTCGTTTTACCCTCGATGTTCCTGTGATATTTAGTGTTGGTATCTATGGTGTTGTTGTTGTTGTCTTGTTTAACGTTACTGCTTCTCTTCCTTGTTTTGCTTACATTAGTAATACTGACTTGTTTCTCAGCATTGTTGTGTTGTGTCATTTTATTGTTTCTTATTGCTCTGTTGTTCCCCAGATCGCTCTTTACTTCAGGTAGTTGTGTTGTTCTCATTGTTCCATTGTTTGTTTGTCTGTTGTCCTCTGTTGCTATTTTCCTGATCGTCCCATTGTCTGTTATCCCCCCGTTGCTGCTGTTGTCCTCATCACCCCACTCACTGTTTGTTTGTCTGTCTGTCTGTTGTTACCTGTTACTAACTGTGTGCGGTACCTTTCTTTTGTTCTGTTCACCTAGTTCTTCCCATTGATCTATGTTCCCTCCCTGTTATTGTGTTGCATGGTGTAGTGTTGCACAGAGGTCGCTTTGTTCCCATGTTGCAGTTTTGTTGCTCTCTGTTGCCGTGCTGGGTTGGATTACTGGTGTGTTGTTGTCGCTCTTGGTCTCCCGTTGTTGTTGTTGTTGTCTTTATTGTTACTCTTGCTCCCTTGTTGTGTTGCTTATTGTTGCATTCTTGATCACCGTGCAAGGTATTTCCACCCCCCCACTCCCCTCTGATTTCACCTCCTGTTTTGGCGATTAGTTAGCAACACACACAGACACTCACACTGTCACACATACACACACTGTCACACACACATACACACACACACTGTCACACACACACACACACACACACACTGTCACACACACACACTCACACACATACACACTGTCACACACACACACTGTCACACACACACACACACTCTTGTCATACCTACACTCACACATAAACACACTGTCAAACATACACACTCTTGTCACACATACACACTCTTGTCACACATACACACTCACTCTTCTGTCTGTCTGTCTGTCATACACACACACAGACACAGACAGTTCTCGTGCCTCGTCTTGTTCGCGGTAGGTGGTGGCGTGTAATCGATGCCGCGTTCCTCCCTACCCGCTCATGACTTCATTCACCACCACTACCACTGACCACCACCACCACCACTACCCTTAAGGAGAATGTCTTGTTGGCAGATTGGAAGGCTGTTGATTTCTCTGAACTATGCCAGAAAACAGACGCCCTCAGTGGTACCAATAGGGGATCTTTTTCGTGGCATACCTTGGAGGAATCAAGAGACCTTCCAATTCACCAACACAAAAGTAATCTCCCCTCAAGTCTCTCAAGGTACAGACAGTCACGAGCACTAGTAAGTATACAGCTTTGGTTGAAGCTTTGAACAGTCCAATTCACCAACGAGGTAATTCCATTGGAGATCTTATTGTGCATTTATTTACTGTCTGTCTCTATGTATTTGAAGCACACCTGAATACATATTAGTGCTCGTGTCTGTACAGTACAAGGAAACGTTCTATATGAAGAGAAGACCCGAAGAAACAGTAGCGAAACATTATTAGTAAGGCTTCACCTCTTCTGGGATTCATTTTATGCCAAGTGTCTATACATTCACTATACTTTACGATCGTGGTGCACCTTTCCTTCATTCAGTTTAAAATCTTGACGTGCGGAGTTATGAACCAGCTCTAATGAATGTTCTCTGTCCTGTTAAATTATTGTGTTTGTAAATTAATGATATACAATGTAAGTGTTGCTCCAGGTAATCTTGTCGTTGATCACCGGGCAAGGTATTCTACACCCTCATGTCCCCACCTTCACACACACACACACACACACACACACACACACACACACACACACACACACACACACACAAAAGGGTTTGATAAAATGTGTATATAATAACGACAAGTTGTTATAGCCCACATATTATGTTTAGCCTTTCCCCTTGTTGGGCTGCAAATTATTCCCATTGGGATTAGAGGTGTTCAGAAAGCGACTCACTCATAAATTATTCACCCGGGTAGTTCCAAGACCAGTCTGTTCCTCGTCCTGCCAGCGATATAAATATTACAGTATGTGTGCTGCTATGCATGCAGACATACCTTAATAATACCTGATGTAACGGTATATTACTTTTGTGTGTAAATTATGGTACCTGTTGCTTCCCGTTAAGCCTTAGGAGATTTACTGTATACTATATATATATCACTTTCATTTTTGTTCGTCTTTTTATTCATGAGAAGATAACTCCGGCTTGCCAGTCAATGTTACTGATTATACCATGAGTCTTCAAACACACATAAATCCTACCAGCAGATGTGGGTTCGATTCCCAGCTGTCGGTGGTGTTCTTGTTCAGCAACTCTTCATTCTTTCTCTATCCATCTATCCACACGTTTCTTCTTTTATTCTATGAACAGCAATACGCTTACCTAAGGCCACTCCCCTGAAACCACTCTCTCTTTTGTTTACAAGGTCAGAGAATTCAGGTTTTCTCTCTGCCTGCTACTCTTCGGACGAGTTAACATGGGAATTATATTATGTACCAGGTTGTTGAGGTTGAGTTTGAGTTGGTGGTGTTTTTTTGTAGAAGTAGTGTTGGAAGATATAGGTAATGACTACTGTGTTGGTAATGTTGGGAGAATGTTATGTTATGTGAAGGTGATGGATGAGGCTAAGGTTGAAGATTCTTAGTCGTACTTTATAACGCAGACAAGCTGAGAAAACACACACAGTCCCAGTCCCCCGGGAATATACACATTAATACTCCAAGAAAAGAACCTGACAGGAACAAAAATCAGTCCATACATCCCTATACTCTCCCACTATTTCATATTCACTCCCATACACAAGAGAGAGAGAGAGAGAGAGAGAGAGAGAGAGAGAGAGAGAGAGAGAGAGAGAGAGAGAGAGAATGTGATGGCAAGCTTATGGGAGTGAAGTAGGGAAGATATGTGGAGATGTTAGGGAGGAAGGTGGGAGTAAGAAATACATGCCCGTCACCACCACCAGAGGGCACTTGAGGCTACACCACGGGGGGTTGGCCACTTGACAAGCCGGGCACGTGTGTGTGGGTATGTGTGTGTGTCGGTGTAAAGGCGAGTATGTATGTATGTGTATGACTGCGTACGTTGCTGTCTGTGGCTTAAGGGATAAAGGGAATAATTACCTTTGGCAAATGGGAAGGCTACTAGAGGGCTACGTAGACATATAGACCAATTCACCAACAAATAAACCGACCCCCTCCACCATTCCTCCTTAGAGTGTCGTGTGGGTGGGGGTGGGTGAGGAGGATGTAGGTATGACTCGCATGTGACGTTGTTGACATATGAGTGGGTTGTGCAGCACTGGTAAACAACAATCCACTCTTGCTCTTAAGGGACCCTGTGTGATGTAGTCAGAAAATTTGAGGTAAATGAGTCCTTCAAATATTGCCACGAAACACCACCCATATGTAAGGATCGTGTTTCATGGCATAGTCAGGAGGAATCAGAAGCCTCCAATTCCCATACACGAACACAGGGTCCTTAAATACAGTGCTGTATATCTCAGCCATCAGTTGTCTGAAACCTTTAATTAACCAGCGACGGACTGCTTTCCCGTCGTGAATTTTTTAGTAGCGAAATACACTATTGATGTCGTAAAGAAAAACTATATTTCAGTTTTTTAGCACATAAGTATTTTCGTAAAACTTGTAAGATAATGTGAACGAACTAACGCAGACGAGTTTATGCGAGAAGAAAGCCACCGAAATGGAGGAGTTAATATGGTGATAGTTGTAAGTTAGGGTTACGTGGGTAGAGTTATGTGGGTGGGGCTCTGAGGTGGGGCTGTAGGGTGGAGCTACACGGGGCAGGAATTCCCCCTCCCTTTCTCTGCTTGTTGGTGAAGGACACGGGTCGTATTCAGGTGTGTGTGTGTGTGTGTTAAAATGGTGCATATCATCATCTCGTGTGTGTGTCTGTGTGTGTTTGTGTTTAAAATAGTGCATATCATCGTCTGGTATGCACGTATGTAAACTTGGGGCAGGTGGGAAGATTGTTAAAGAAGTGATTGGCAATCCCACGTGGAGATTCATGAATGTACCTAAAGTTTGGGTCGACCTGGTTGGCTTTATGTATTGAAAACTGGGTCAATGGTGAAGGTTACGAGTCTCACCCTCTCACTCACTCACTCGCACAATGCTCGTCACAAACCTATAGGGTAGTTGTTTATTTTGCAACAACTTCAATGTTTACTATTTTTATACTTATGCTTTTCTTTCGGCCCTTCCCGTGACAACCCGTCTGTGGATTAAATTGTTTATAAAATGTTACAATGGAAATATGCGATCCTTCATCTCATTTCCTTCTACACTAAGCCTTTCCCTTACCCCAACCTAATCGTCCCCATACCATAACAAATCTCCCCGAGCCCTGCCTACTTTCTCCCTACTAGGCTACCTCCCACGTGCCCTGCCTCTTCCCTACTAGGCTACCTCCCACGTGCCCTGCCTCTTCCCTACTCCCTCCCACGTGCCCTGCCTCTTCGCTACTCCCTCCCACGTGCGCTGACTCTTCCCTACTCCCTCCCACGTTCCCTGCCTCTTCCCTACTCACTCCCACGTGCCCCACACCACAACACAACACACACAAGTTCGTCCATGATTGATACTATGCACATGCTGCCCGTGTTGTCGCGCGTGGCAGGGGCGGCCCACCCTGGTGTTTGTTTCCCCGTGTAAAAATCCCACCTCTTTCTGTTGATACAAGCCCACCACGTCCATTATTTTGGCTGCAATCCGTCCCGTTGTTTTATTGTCTTGTGTCTGTCTGTACGTTCGTCTCAAGTGAGTGCCCCCGGGAAACACGTTAAGGCTCGTCCAGTCATGCAGAACACACACACATACACACACACACACACCCAAGGTAATTGAACTGCTCCGGGTGAGTTTTCTGTCAAATGTATACGATCTGGGTGTATACCGTTTATTAAAAGTTATTATTGATGGGAATATAGAGGGAGCTAACACCAACAAATATGATGATACCCTCAGGAAAACAAGAGAAGGAATGGAAATATCAGGGAAACAGAAAGGGAAAATAGTTAGCAAGGAATGGGAATAGAATTGGTGTAAAGAGAAGAAGAACAGGGAGTAAGGTATATGTATGAAGAAGTGCTCATTTGACTCAGTGGTGTAGAGTATAATTAAAGCGGCGAGATTATACACTTGCCTTTGGTCATATCTCCAGAGCGGTGAAGTGTAATAAGAGACACACACACACACACACAATATCCATTATTTATAACCATGACATTCAGCCTGACGTTGTATTTGTTCTTAATACTTATCGCCAGCAACATACGTACGGTGCAGATGACACACACACACACACACACACACACATAAACACACACACATAAACACACACACACACATAAACACACACACACACATAAACACACACACACACATAAACACACACACACACGTGGTCTCCATCATAATAATTCAGTTTGTGTGATTTAATAATTCACTTCTGACGATTCATACTTGCATAAACCGTCTCCAAAATGCAAGCTGTTGTTGTTGTTGTTGTCGGGTCAATGAGTGGGAATCTTTTATAAGACCAAAAGAACACTTGAGTGACGACCGCCGAGCCGCCAGAGAGTGATATAGAAGACCTTGGTGGGGTTGGTAGTCGCTTCAGGAAAAATAAATCGACCACGTTTCCTTGGTATATGATTACGCCGGGGAATTGTTGTCTCGTCCCCGGGCAGGTGTCGGTGTTGGGCTGGTGATTGGGTAAAGATGTGAGGTGAGGTGACAGGTGTCTAGGAGGGCCGCCGCTGACAGGTGTTCATTATTTACCACACATCTGTATTTGCACCACTTACAGTAGGTTGTCCCTCGTCTCTCTCTCTCTCTATCCCCTCTCTCGCTTTCAACTCTCTCCTTTCACACACACACACACACACACACACACACACACACACTCCCTCTCTTTGTTAGTATTGGTAGAGGCTACTTGGCAGGTGCTCAGATCAGTTTCTCTCTCTCTCTCTCTCTCTCTCTCTCTCTCTCTCTCTCTCTCTCTCTCTCTCTCTCTCTCTCTCTTCTTACCCCATCCCCTCTCATTTCTCCTCCTTCCTCATTTTATATACTCTAGCCTTTCCTTCTTCTCAAGTAAAGTAACAGGAGAAACTTGAAGAATGGTGAACAGGGTAGGAAGGGAAGAAGCTGTGTAATAAGGATGGGAAGGTATGGATAGAGAAAAGAGAATGAAATAAGAGGGAAAAGGGATGAAGAAGGTTACCAATTGACCTTGTGTCGTGAGAGTCCTTCCCTTCCCTTCCCCTCCTCTTACCCCCTCCTTCCCTCATCGACTCTCACGGCTCCCATACCGACGTCTCCATCGCTTCCCCTAGCAACCACACATTGTTTCTGACACACAACACCATCAGTTTCTCAAATCTAATTCATATTCACGCACGTTTATTAAAGATTAATTGATAGGGAAATAAAATATAGCACTGGACTGAAGGCTGGGATGAGTAGTAGCTTGCCTCACTCTCACCTACCACCACCACAAAGCATCCCTTACCTCTTCCCTCTCTCTCACTCTCCCCTCTCTCTCACTCTCCCCTCTCTCTCACTCTCTCCTTCTCCCCTCTCGCTATCTCTCCCTCCCTCCCCTCTCTCTCTCTCTCTCTCCCTTTCCCTTTCCCCTCTCTCTCTCCCTTTCCCCTCTCTCTCTCCCTTTCCCCTCTCTCTCTCTCCCTTTCCCCTCTCTCTCTCCCTTTCCTCTCTCTCTCCCTTTCCTCTCTCTCT
Source organism: Petrolisthes cinctipes (assembly GCA_033782935.1). Lineage (NCBI taxonomy): Eukaryota > Metazoa > Arthropoda > Malacostraca > Decapoda > Porcellanidae > Petrolisthes > Petrolisthes cinctipes. The sequence goes on from JAWQEG010005669.1 coordinate 19,533, forward strand.
CCCTTTCCTCTCTCTCCCTTTCCCCTCTCCCTCTCCCCCCTCTCCCCTCCCCCCTCTCTCTCCCTCTCTCTTCTCATCGACCCCCTCACATCCCACCCATCAGTGAGTAGTGTGGTTCATACTGTAGCATCATCCATCGACTGTAATCATCACGGTGTGCCCCAGGAATCGTGACTCTCCCTCCTCCTCCCGTGATTAAGCTACATGTTCTCTTAATCACCGCATGTTTTATTACTTTACCGCAGCGTCTCTCGGCTTCGTTGAACACCAGTAACAAAGGAGCTGGTGGAGGGGAGGAGGGGGAGTTACAAATTATTACCCCACAGTTGGTTGGTTGGCCACTATTTAGCTGTAGGAGTAATTTGAATGATGCAAAAAAAAAAAAAACGTAAACCTGATAATAGATTTGTTGATTTTACATAGTTTGTTGTTGAAATCATCCATCCATCCAGGGAAAAATTTTTATTCATTCAGGGAAGTACGACCGAGTTGCACATAATTATTTGGTTGACTGTTGTGGCCTGAGTTGTGGACAATTGTATACAGTAAGAAGTTATTGTCTGGTAATAGTCATGTCATTTAAGGGAAGATTCTCTTGTTGGTGAATTGGAAGGCTTCTGATTCCTCCTATAACGGTGCCAAAAAACAGACGCCTTCTGTGGTACTAATAGGGGATCTGTTTCGTGGCATAGTTAGGAGGAATCGGTGGCCTTCCCATTAGCCAACAAGAGAATCTCCCCTTAAAATATGTTAATGCTACCGTGTGTAGGAATAAGTTGAAGGAAAGAGGAAAAAAAACTACAAAGAGAGAGAAGTTGAGATTCGGAGTTTGATGAGGTTGCGAGAGTTACTTAATTACTTTCCCTATGACCAGCGAAACTTTGCAAAATGTAGAACCCATTGTCCCGTGGGATATATTCGATAATTTCTGTACCACAAAGTGACTAGATATAATAATAATAATAATTCCCTATACAAAGCGGATCATTGTCAAGAAGTCTATGTGTATATGTAGTTGAACAGTACTAATAATATCTAGGATTGAAAAAAGAAACAAAATTACAATGAGAATATATATTGTCAAGAGTTTAAAAGAGTTGTAAAGAGAAAGGAGTAACGGTATGGACAGGAGTAATGAAGAGAAGGAAAGTTAAGTGAGGAGATGATATGAGGTGGAAAGTAAAAGAGGTGTGAGCTAAGAGGAATGCAGAACTGGAGGAGGAGGAGGAGGAGGAGGAAAGTAAAAAGGTGTGAATGAGGAGGTATGCAAAGGAGAAGGGAAATAAAAAAGTGTAAATGGGTAGGTAGGAGAAATGAAGAGGAGGAGGAGGAAAGTAAAGAGGTGTGAATGAGGAGGTATGCAAAGGAGAAGGGAAATAGAAAAGTGTAAATGGGTAGGAGAAATGAAGAGGAGGAGCTGGAGGAAAGTAAAGAGGTGTGAATGAGGAGGTAAGCAAAGGAGAAGGGAAATAAAAAAGTGTAAATGGGTAGGTAGGAGAAATGAAGAGGAGGAGATGGAGGAAAGTAAAGAGGTGTGAATGAGGAGGTAAGCAAAGGAGAAGGGAAATAAAAAAGTGTAAATGGGTAGGTAGGAGAAATGAAGAGGAGGAGAGCAGGTTAAAGTTTCTCCAGCCGGCCATTGTGGAGCAGTGCCGGTGTCATTTTTGAGGGGGTGCAAGTTAGGGTGGGTTCCGGAGCTCACAGTGCCACCAAGCTGCTCCCTCCTTTCCATCTCCATCCCCTCTCCCTGTCTCCATTCCTCTTCTCTCCCTACCTTCTCTCTCCCTTCCTCTTTCCCTCCTCTTCTCTCCTCTTCTCTCCCTCTTTCCCTCCTTCTCTCCCCCCTCTTTCCCTCCTTCTCTCCCCCCTCTTTCCCTCCTTCTCTCCCCCCTCTTTCCCTCCGTTCCTCTTCTCTCCCTACCTCCTCTTTCCCTCTTCCCCCCTCTTCTCTCCCTCTTCTCTCCCTCTTCCCCCCCTCTTCTCCCTCTTCCCCCTCTTCCCCCCCTCTTCTCTCCCTCTTCCCCCCTCTTCTCTCCCTCTTCCCCTCCCTCTTCCTCTTTTTCTCTCTACCTCTCCCATCTTCTCTCCCTTGTGGCTCATCCCTTTTCCATCATCCATGTCCCCACCTTTTGCTCTCCTCTGTATTAATTTTCATCCGGTTGCTCTTCCATTCCCTTCATCTCTTTGCTGTGTCCCCCCCCCTTCCCTCTCAGCCCCTGTCTGTATTCCCTTACATTCCCCCTTCCCTCCCCCCCCCTCTCCGCCTCTCTTAACTCCCTCCTCTCTCACTAACATTCTTCGTAGTGTTCTCTTTTTTTTATTCCTTTCCCTCCCACTCCAGCCCCGACCCCCGCCGTTCACTCTCTTGTTCCCCTACCCCTCCCCTCCTTCCCCTACCCCTCCTCTCCTTCCCCTACCCCTCCCCTCCTTCCACCTCGTTACCACCCTCCTTCCCTCCCTCTGGCCTCACCTTCCTTTCCCTGTCCTCTCTCTCTCCTTGTCTTCTCCAGGAGAGCACCCTGTCTTTCCGATCTTGTTATCTTTCTCGTATCGTATTTTAAAGCTGTACACACTTATTCAAACCCAGTTTAATATGTTATACTTTAGCCCGGTCTTCATCCCACACTTTTCCCTTCAATTCATCGCATTTTCTCTCCCAGGTCCTTCCTTACACATTTGTCACACTAAAAGTTTCCCCCTCTCATTCGGCCTCTTCCCATCCCTCGCTCCTATTCCCTGCCACTGTCACTCTCCCTTGGCTTCTCTTCCTAGTCCCCGATCCCTGGCCTGCCGACCTACCCCCTGGTGGGGGACCCTGCGCTGTCCCACTCTGTAATAGATGGTGGAGCGGGCCAGCCAGGCAGTTGGGGGTGGGAGGGTGAGGGGAGATACATAGGGAGGAGGATGGAGGAAATGACACGGGGAGAAGAGGCCGGGACAGGGGGATGAGGGAGAGATGGTCGTGTGGTAGGGACAGGCAGGGTATATGAGGCAAAGGCAGGGAGAGGGGAAGGTTATAGAAGAGGATAAAGGAAGAGAGGTAGTAAGACAAAGGTGGAGAGGAGATACACCAAGGGAGAGAGAGGATGAGGGAGACTCTTGCTGCTGCTAGAGAGAGAGAGAGAGAGAGAGAAAGAGAGTATTGTATCGTACGCCAGGCAGGACGGTACACTCACTACCCTGCCTGCCTCCACCACCACTAGCACCACACTGTAAACATTGATATCCTCGCCTCTTTATTTACTGCTGCCTAAATATGTTGACGGGATTACTTTGTTACCCGCTGCTTAAACATGTTGGGCGCGTCCTGTGGAGAAAATGCATCAACAACTTGAGTATCTATGGAGAAATGTCACTCACTTACCTACCCTCCCAACGACCCTTTAAAATTATTGGGGCAAGTTAACTTAGTGGTGGTTCTTGTATGATTCCCAATGGGAGAAGCAGCGAGCGTCTTGCTTGCTCTCGTCTGGTTGGTTGTGTTGTTTGCTTCATCTTAGTTGTTTAGGCATGTGTCTGACTTTGCCTGGATTGAATGTAGAATGGTAAAAAGGAAGTCCATTTTATATTTATCTTTCCGGATTAGATTAACACACACACACACACACACAGACAGACAGATAAAGAGAGAGGTACATTGTGTTTTTAACATAATATGGTTTGAATGCAATCCAAAATGAACAATACCTTGCCAAGCTCATGTCTTCTCTGCTTTGTACGTAGGACTTCCCACAAAGACTATCATAATTATGGCCCTTACACCACTCTTATCAGGGTACCGTATATTATAAGGGGTCTTAGATTGTCATAAGTTTTGGGAACTTAATGGACGTAATAATACTTTATATTGTGGCCGTGTGATGTGTTGTTAATGTGCTAGGAGTCTTCACGTCAAACATAGTAAACCCATAATTTCCCCCCAGCGTGTGTGAGTGTGTGTGTGTGTGTGTAAAAGTTTTTCCCCAAGTTTGGTTAAGCTTGTGGGTACGGAAGGGGGTTGTACAGTATATGAAGTTTGGGATGATCGCTGGTACAGAAGCGGACACAGTTTAATAGATCCCGGCATCTCTGGAAATGATTAAGACGTTAGTGTGGTTTACTATGCATTAAAAGACACTAAAGTCACTACCAAGGACATAAATTAACACTGCAACAGACCCGATGGTTTATTCAACTGGTGTATCATATTTACTAATGAGAGGGAACGCACAGTAAAGTAAAAAGGTACCGAAAGTTGGGTTGGGTTATACTGTACACGAAGAGAATTAATTGTATATGAGGGATGAAAAATAGTGTTAGTTCATTTCATCCCACCCCAGGTATGCACGACGATCAATACAGTTGTGGGGTATTGAAGGACAGATGAAGGCACAAGACAAAACCATTTACACGTTGAGAGGGAAAGGAGGAGGGGGAGGGGTGCAGATAATGGAGAACAAAGTGGTTATATCGCTAACAGGTTTACCGGATTATAGGTTGTCGATAACTCATGATACTAGGGATTAATGGTGTGTGTGTGTGTGTGTGTGTGTGTGATAATAAAGTGTAGGACTTGTGTGTGATAGGGTGAGGCAGTGTAGTTAGTGCAGGCCTGTGTGTAGGTAGGTAGGTGTAGTGCAGGACAGTGTAGGTGTGGTGCAGGCCCGGACTATTGATTCACGGGCCAGTATGCATCTCTAGGGTGGCATCGCTGACCTCAACCAAGCTTGCACAGGTGTAGGTATGATGGTGTTGCCGGTGGTGGTGGTGCGTGGCCAGACAGATTGGTGCATCATGGGCTCAGTTGTTGTTGTTGTTGTGTTGCTCTTGTGCTAATACGATGCGTTTTGCCAGGACATTTATTATTTTTTAAAGTGAGCTGAACGTGCGTGTGTGGTGGTTTATGAACGTTTGCTTAGAATCAACGTATGTGTGTGTCGGAACGTTTGTATGTGTGTTTGTTGTTGGAATGCGTGTCCTCTGAGCATTTGTGGATTGTTATTTTTAAAGTCGGTTGGAATCGCCATGAAAATTAAACAACTCACTGATTCTTGGAAGTCCATTACTCACCATCTTTCCTTAATGAAACCTTAAACGAGAGTGAGTAGGAAGGGATTTCCTGCCCCCCTCCCCTCCAAATGTAAAGTGTTAAAGTCCTCCCGTGAACTATACCTGTTAATCATGATGTAGGTAAAACGTTTAGTAGTTTATCAACCAACCTGGCGAAGATTTGTGAAGCCTCCTTATCCTCACTAGTGATTTGGGAGGTATTTTATAGTAACCCTCTGACAATAGGGAGGATTTGTTAAAGCATATCAACTTACAACATACGGTATTGGAAGCGTGGCTATTGTTAAACGCAAAAGAGATTAATGTTTGATTAAATGGTTTTTGCATCTGGCAACTACTTCAGTACAGCAGGCAGTCTATATAATAGGATCGAGGTTCTTTCTGCGATCTCCAGATCTCCAGAAGTGGCAAGGTGGGCAGTCGGTGGGAGGCGGGTAGCGAGCCGCGGTCGTTAGGAAACTCTTCCCTCCTCCTCCCCCCCCTCTCCCTCCTAAACTAAATTGCGACAGGTGGCCACCAAAATACCGAAGCGCCACGACTCTTCTGCTGGACCCGTGTACAGTATGTCTCTCTCTCTCTCTCTCTCTCTCTCTCTCTCTCTCTCTCTCTCTCTCTCTCTCTCTCTCTCTCTCTCTTACGACATAGTAGCGTGTGACGTGCGGTTGGTGTGACTATTGTAGGGTGATGGCGAATAATCTATGCGTGAGTCCAGGAGTTTGGTTTGGGTAGTGATTGGCGTTTAGTTAGTGTGTGAAGGAGTATAACAAGAAGGGTGGGGAAGTTGGCATGAAGGGACACGTGGAAATCGCTTTACGTTTCGTGTCAAACTCTCATATCTTCATTAAGGAATTACATATGTTGACGATAGAGATGGACGGATTAACACGTACAATAGATGAATCGTGAGCCTATAGAAAGATAAATGTATAAGTAGACAGTTAGTAAGATAGGAGTCGACCCAAAGTCTTCTGCAGAAGTAGTTGGAAGCAGGCAGAGTGGTGGTGTACGTCATCAGGGAGAAGAGGAGGAGGTGGTGGTGGTGAGAGAGAGAGAGAGTGCTGGGGAGTGATGGCGGGAGAGGGGTGGATGGGAGAAGGAGGAGTAGGGGTGGGTGGGGATGGGGGGGTCTGCACCGAGAAACGTAAGATCAATAGACAATCACCCCTCGTTTTTCCCTCCCTGGATGACCCACAGCCGCTGCCTCGAGTACCCAGCGTCATGCACTGCCCTTATGTTCTCAGGCACTGGGAAACGCACGCCCAAACCCCCAGTACGAAGACGGATTTAAACGTTGAAATTTGGCGGTAGGGAGCGGTATATCAGGGTTTGGAGAACGGCCTCCACCACGCCAGAGACCCCGTTATAGCGCGGGTGTGGCGGCGACGGTCGTGTGTGTGTGTGTATGTGTGTGTTGGAGCAGAGGTGGTGGTACTGGTACATTTAAGTGTGTGTTAGCTTGTAGTGGCATGCCGTCTACCAGCTATAAAATAGTTCTCCATCTCCCGTATATCTTAAATAAATTGAAGTCAACTCTCACTCTTCCCGACCTCACTCTCTCCCTGCTCCTCCTCCCCTCCCATCCCCCATACCAGGAGGAGGGTGTGGTAGTGGTGGACTCGCAGGTTCTTTGTCCCGGGATAAAGGGAAAAACCCCATTCAGCAACCGGGCAGTTTCAACCTTGTTAGATTCTTCCCAGGCGGAGATTGTATTAGTTTTCTTTGCCCTATTATCCTCACTGAATGTTGATTGCCTTCTGAGAGCTTTGTGGGAGTCATTATGGTGTTGATTTATGCATTATTATTCATGACATCGTCGTGGTCGAAGAAATGTGAACTGAGTGATCATGCATTGTAATTTTTTTAAGAACTCGACAGATGAAGAGGAAGCAAAAACGATGCATATGTGGAACAGAGTGGAGATAAGGTGGAGTGTGTGATGTTGGTCCATTGATCGTGTGTGTGTGTGTGTGTGTGTTTGTTCGACTGGCACTGTAGCCTCCTCACCTCCCGAGTTCACTGCCAGACTTTGCTGGAGTGGTGGTACCTTTTCATCCACTCCAAAACTGAATCCCCGCCAGAGATAAGCGAGATTGATTTCACTCAAATAAACATTGCGGAGGCTGATATAAATGATACGTATTCATGCGGTCATGAAAATTCTGATCGCATCAGTCGTTCATAAAGCTGATTGACGAGTTTGATTATTTACCAGTAGATGTTTAATATTTGAAGTAGGAATTATTGGAGTTTGAATATTTTCATACTGTCAAGCTTAACATACCACATTTTATTGGACACACTTTGAAATTTAACAGCAGTACGTAACCTAAACAGACAGGAAGCTAATGCAATAATTAATGTTAATACTCTGTAAAATTGAATATTATAAAATGATACCTATGACACATGAAGTTGATAAGGCTTAGATGTACTATATTCACACCCTCAACCTCAAGTGGGTTATAGTACTCATTCTGTCTGTGTTGATTATTGAACAGTATCCTAATCACAAAGACTTGTATGTAAATGTAAACAATGTATCTTGTAATTCCTTTAGGATTATATACGGTATTATGCAGTCTCTGTAAATCTCGCAGTTCTTCTTGTTGATCAAACCTATTTTTATAGACGTATTGTACGGTATGTGTGTAGTGTATTTTAAATATCTGAAGGTGTACCAGTATTCAATATTCCACCAGTGTGATCTTACCATGTAATTAATGTTTTCCTTTTGTTACAGATGAGATCCGAGGGTCTTGGGACTGGGAGACTGGTCTGTCATATGAGTGTCGCACACTTCTCTTCAAAGCCCTCCACAACCTCATTGAGCGGTAAGATCGCTTGTTTTATTAACTGTTAATTGTATGTTAAAATTGCTGATATATTTTGTAATAAAATTTACTAGACAGAAAATAGTAAGAAACAATTAGAAGCTAAAATAGAGTTTATATTTCTTTCTCCAGTTGAGTATCAGTATATGTTTTGCAGTTAGGGAGCAGTGCTATGTAACAAAAGTTTTATTATTCTGTAAATATATACGGTTATGTATGTAAGGTATATAACCTTACTTAATATTGCAGTTACACATTTTACCCCAGGTATTTGGTAGTAATGCTGCTATTTGCTATTTCGTAAATCTTAAAATTGTGTAGCATAAGATAATTTAAGAGATTTTCATAAAAATATATTTAGTAATCAATTTCAGAAAGAGTAGAAGATGGTTGTGAAGAGTAAAAATGTGTAGGTTATTGGAGATGTGCTTGTGTTGATAGAGAGGTTCTAATTTATCTTGTTGTGGTGTTTGATAAGAGATAAGCTTGTGGAGGAGGTTGGAAATCAAAATGCTTTACCCTCTTACATGGGTGTAGCACGTGTACAGTTATCTGACTTTTTGCATCCATGTGTGAGTACCGGTAGTTTATGCCTCATAGGTAGAGGTTATAGTTGTAAGTTATTAGGTTGTACCCAGTCAGACGGTGCTTCAGATGTTTGATTAACAGTGGAAATATGGTAATACTGTACTTATCTTGTATAATTTAATACCTGTAACTACAAGATGGATAGGCTTCAGTACACAGGCCTGTTAAAGGAATGAACCAATGTGAAAAACAAACTATGATTGAAATCCTGACATTTTTTGCTGAAGGCTTTGCGTGCATGAATAAATGAATGAGTGTTGGAGAGGTCTGTATAAACAAAATGTTAGCCATCCTATTACTATTTTACCTTAAGACATTCATTCATAATGGCTCTGTTTCAAGTAAAAGTGTGGCTGAAATTACAATGGCAATAATGGTACCGTAGACCCTAGATAATAGCACTAAAAAATATGTGTATCCACAGCTTCATATTTATTACACTCAGTCTCATTGAAGACAACCTACTGATTTCCCATTCCTGTGTGATTCATTCAGACTAAGTGATAAACTGGGCCTGTGGTTAATATAAAAGTATGATATTGAAGGCAGACTCTAGTTAGAAGGAAAAAATACAAATAGTTCTACTTTGTAACACCTGTAATGCAGAGTGTTACAGTCACCCAGCTTTTCTCCGGTATTGTTTCCTCAGCAATTCAATTATGTCCCCATATATTATAATTATGGTAAATTTGTTCAGTTTAGTATATTCATGTGTTAATGTGTTACAGATGTTTGCTAACGCGAGACTTTGTGAGGTTGGGGCGGTGGTTTGTGCAGCCGTACGAGGGTCCCGAGGGAGTCCCTGGGAGCAGCAGGTATGTACAGTCTGTTTTGACACATCCTCAGTGTATTATTTACTTATATTGATTGTAGTGTTAGACAATGTTTTATTTTTTTTATAAGGCAAATGTGTTGTTTACAGTAATACCTTGTCTTGGATGAGGATAGTGTGACAGTATATTGATTGTATTGAACCATGAAGGAGCTAGAGTAGTGATATATACTGTACATGTTCTTGCAGCACACACCTGTCGTTCAGCCTGTCGTTCTTTGTACATGGGGAGAGCATCGTGTGTGCCAGCGTAGATGTCCGGCAACACCCTCCTGTACGCCAGCTCACCCGCCGACACCTTCTCCTAGCTCAGCAAACAAATCATGGCATCCCAGGTACCAATATGGAGCATTTGTTGCATCTGTTTTTTTCTTGTCCAAGCAGGTTAATTGTGAGGAAGAGAAGGGGAGAGTTACTTATCCCACCATTTATTGAGGTATACCAATTACTGTTGTCATAATCCGTGTTTGACCTCCCAGTTGTGGACGGACATCTGTCATTTTAGTTCTACCATCTCTGAACATCTGACTTTATCATCCACTTTGTTGGGGGATCAGAATGTTAAATATACTATTCTAAATTTTCTTTCAAAGCAAGTAAAATATAATCTATACTTGTCCATGATATTAATGTTACAAAGAGGGCAGGGAACTACTGTCTCTTCTACTAAGTGTTCACAGGGGTGTAGAGGTCTTTGGGAGTCCTGTAAACAAAGTCACATATGGTCATGTGGGGCAAGAATAAGGAGCAAAAGAGGATGGAAATGGAGAATTTGTTTTAATTAAGAGTGATGGTTAGGTGTGTTGGAGGTGTACTTTCATGGATGGTGATGCTCATACAACCTGTGTGGTTTAGTTCCCTTGCCAAGTTAGTACATGTGTCAGATTTATTTCAATATTAATATCACATGTTTTGTTGTTTTGCAGTGATCTTGGGTCCATATGGGCTGAGTGGAACACTGACTGGTGTAAGTTTCCGCCACTCTGAGCCGGCTGTTCAGAAGCTGCTGGAGGAGTGGCGGCAGTTTTTCCCAGTTGAAGCTAAGGCCCCTCCCACTGAGTCCTTGGAACCCCCCATGCCTGCTGCCGTGGAGGTGGTAGTGGGTGAGTGGTCGCTGTGGTCTCCTTGGCTCTCCCTCCTTCATCCTCTCTTCCCTTTTTGCTGGTTAATAACTCTAACACTCTTCTCACTGTGTATGTCATTTGATTTTTCCATGCATACTTTAACTTGCTGATAGCAGTTTGTTAGCCAGAGGTGTGTTCTCATTAATATCTCAAGATATCTTCAGCCTTGAGGGAAGTTAGGTATGTAGACCAATACTTGCACACCTGTGCCAAAGAAAAAAAAAAAAAAAATTTTCACCATATCATTACATTACTATATAATGCATAAGCAATTAATAAGTAATTCTCAGCTTGAAAATGAGTGGAACATGATCTTATTACAAATTGATCTTGACAAGTCTTGAGGAAGATAAAAGGAATGTGTCTTGGAGTTTTCCCACCGCTGTGCTAGCGAGTGCTGCTGTTTCTATCTCTAGTATTTCTATGGGTACACTATTCTTCTTATAACTATTATGCACAAAATATACAAGATTGCCAAATTTAAAAGCTAATTTCTAGCTCCTAGGGAACACATGCACTTCACATTAGTGACACAAACATTATGCTCCTCTGTTCATAACTATTTGTGTGCGATAATCGTTTACTTGATTATCTCATGTTGAGCATTTTTCACTTACTGAAGCAATCTATTTTATGCTTTATAATATTACACAACACTAAGGACTTGGTAATAATTTAGCATTATCTCACTCTTACATAAGTTTTTAGATTACTTGTTTATTTCTTAAATGCTACTTTATTTACATACCCTATATTTACAGTTGTTCACTTCACTTATCACCTAAGCACAATAATTGACAGTGGAAAGTTTAATTTTTTGCACAAAAATTCTGTTAAGATAAATAGTTCCCCTGGTTAAAAGAATGAGTCTGAACATAACTGATTTATTGATTCTGTGGATAACTCTACGAGAATATACTGTATATATATATTTTTCAATCTGAGCAAATTAGAAGTGACCAAACAATGTGGCTGCAAATGTTATTACATAATGTGTAGTTTTGATATCATATATAGTTATGTATAGGCATGCAAGTAACCAAATGTTGTGTTTTACAGGTGGTCACAAGATGCGGTACCCAACTTGCTATGCATTGGTGACAGACATGGATGACTACCTGCTGGCAGGGCGGGGTGGTGTTGGGGGTGGCCTGGTCAACCTGAGCCAGGTAGCCCCTGGGGGTGGCCTGAAGGGGGGCCTCACCACTGATACCAGTGGGGAGGGTGCTGATGGAACTCCCATTCCCTCCAACAACTCCCCTTTCACTGCCTCCACCCATACCCTGTTGGCCTCTGAGTACCTTAGTTCTGGAGGACGAGGTCTTGGCTGGTCCCGGGGGATGTGTGAGCGGGTGTGGCAGGATGTGGTGCAGTGTCCAAGCCAACAGCAACAACAGCAGCAGCAGCAACAGCAACAAAATCAGCAATCACAACAGCAGCCACAGCAACAGACACCACCAACTCCACAGCCGCAACAACAGCAACAGCAACCCCCGGGACAGAATGAAAACTTGGCTTCGGATACTGTTCTGACCCCTGCTGAGATTGCAAGGCAATGGGACTTCTCAGACCCTGCGACTAAGATCAGCTGCTCCTGTGCCAAGTATGATGATACCCTCTTGTCCTCACTTTCCAGTATTGTGTTTTATGTATTGAATGGGAAGGAAAACTTAGGAAGGAGATTGTGGTAAGGTCAACATGACTTTAATGTTGTAGATGTAATTAATGCTTTCCTTGGAGTCCAATCCAGTTTTCTTTCCCATCCATCATTTTCATTTATTGTTGTAAGTGAGTTCTTGTTTATGCTCCTATAAAATGCTGCTTAATCTTCCAAAATAATTTAACTGTCATCTGAACTAGAGTGCAAAGACCAAGTGAGATCATATAAGAGGCTTAAGAAAGCTGCTCATACATCTGCAAAGACAGATGATGCCTCAAAATAAAAGTGATGTGAAGTTATTTCCACCAGTACTGTTGAAATTGATATACCCCTTCAATTAGGGATGTCTCACATAGCCATTTCTCTTCCTTATCACTCTTTAAACGTTTGTGTTCTTTGCAAAATATAGTTAGTGAAATATTTTGCATTGATTGGTTACTTGGATTAAACCTAACTTCCTTTTAGTCTTAGTGAATGCAAAACCATCAGTATCTTTATATCTTATGTTTAAGAAATTTTTTTATACTATACAATCTATTCTTAGTTCTTGGTGCATGATATAGATAAACGATATATGTTTTCAGATTATATTACTTTTAATTTTATTTTAGAGTGATGTTTTCCAATCTATTTAGTGCATGAAGCATGAGAGTAAAAGTATTTTGTTGCCAGTCTGTATGAGCCCCACTGTATTGCATCAAGCGCAGCCTTCCTATCATAAACTGTGTGGAAAGTGTGTATGTATGTATGTATGTGGGTATAACTGAGACATTTTATTGGAGAATTCGCATTTCTAACAAAGCTGGTATGTGTACCCATGCCACTTCAGCAATTGTGTTGATTGGTAAATTTTAATAATGCTAAATATTAGGGGCAGATAATGATTTATGACTGTGAGGAATTATGTACACAAAATTACAATCATATAGGCAACTTAATTTCCAGTTCGTAGTTTCTCATGGTGCCTCTCCTTGTTGTTCCCTTATAGTAGGGAATGAAAGGGAGAGCGGTATGTATGTCTGTCTAAAGAAGAGAGTGTGAGGCTAGGAATCTCTAAAGCAGTCAATAAATTTGGCTAAGATTGTTGTTGAATGATGTGTGAGGCTGGGAGTGTATTAAAGCTGGTTGTGAATCTGGGAGTATGTTGAGGGAAGATGGATATGACATGAAGCAGGATGCATAGATACTATGTGAGGACTGGCGACAACACAGGCAGGTGAAAGTGAGACTGAGCGTGTGTGGCCTGGTTACAGGTGCAGGAGGGGTCGGGTCAGTAGTAAGAGCAACAACAGTAAGAGCCGTGGTGGGAGTGGCGGGCGGCAGAGGGGGGGCAGCTCCGGCTCCTCCCCGATGACCCCCTGTCCCGCTCCCTTCCACAAGCGGCCAGCACCCACCCCCTTGCCACCCCACGATGAGGCAGTGCTGGACCAGTGTGGGGTGGCAGCCATGGAGGACTCAGAGATGCTCCAGGCTGCGGCCAGGTAGCTTCATCTCCCTGCCACCACACCTCCTAACACTACTGCTCATGACATCTCTCATTCTCACTCACATACTTCCCTATGCTTTCTAATGCCACTATTAATGCCATTCCTCACCTTCACTCACTTGCATCATCTACACCTCATAAATATAATTATGACATATACCATTCACTCATTGATTCACTTCATTCACAAAACCTAACATGGTGCATGCCACTTCTCACCTCACTCATTTTTCCATTCATTCACCCTTACAATTAAAGCATCAATCACTACACATGCAAAGCATCACTTCATTCACTCAATCGCCATAGAGAAGTACAGAATTGCCTTCTAAGATGTGGACAATACTGTAATGTCTTTAGCACCCCTTCAGGCCTTAGCAATTCCCTTTCCTCCCTTCAGCTGTTCCTTACTGCTTGCTGTCCTTCCTCTTTCTCTCTTTTGGTACAAGGTCTCTCTGGCCATTTTTTGCTCTCTTGCTCATTACTGGGAACTGAGAATTCTTTCACCTACAGAAATTCATTATACTAGTTCATTGCCACACCTTCCTAACACCTGCTTCTGCTCAAACACATGTGTAACTATTTGCTTGAGATTGTTGAAGCTTTTGTATTTAATGGAAGATGGCTTTGGGAATTGTCACTGCATTAATTTTCGTATTAATTTCTGGAAAGGGAAGAGCAGCTTTTCAATTAACAAAAATACTTTTCATATTTATACTCATGCCTACAGATTTTCTTGATTTGAAATTATGGTTTGGGAGCTACCGGGTATTGGTCATGATGACTGAACATGATACGTTATGTTTGTTACAGTAGTTATGAAACATCAAAGGACTAAAATAAAACAGCATACAATACTCGATAATGAATAGCACATACACTGGAAGGATCAAGATAAATATTTTTAACACAATATATTTCTTGGTAGATTAACCTGGTTGGTTTAATGCTTTTGTTGTACTTTGCCTCTAAAAATGCCTTTCTGAACTAACCAGTGTTATTGCTGCTTTGATTATTGTGAGACTATCCAAAATTGGGAATTGTAAGGCCAGAAACTATAGTGCATGTGAAATAACCTTGTCTATTGTGCTCTAAAGCAATCTCTTATACCTTTAGTTAAGGTATGTAACATAAGACCAAATTGTGTCATATAAGTCAAGCTTATACTACATACTGATCAGCTGTAGGGTAGCATTTGCCAGTCCTTTTTGTTATTGTTGTGTTTCATTTTGTTGAATTAAAGTGTCAGTGACCAAGTGTTATGGAGTTGCATTCATTCTTGGTGTTGACTTCTTCCTGTTCAATAGCATAGAGTTAAAGACTCAGTAGCCATTCAGTTTGCCAATAACAGATTACCCCCTCTTAAAATTGCCAGGCAGTATGTACTTAGTGTTACTTCATCAGCTGTTGGTTCCACTTTATATCCAAAAGTAATATTTCGACCGCAGAATCCCAATGTGTAAAGTATTGGGATAGTTATCTTGTTTAAATAGAAAATACTTTAACCCTGTTCTTGCTTGCTTGTCTTGCATGGTATAATGGTTACATTGGTATATGCTTTAGCTTATGTCTTCTATGTACTTTTTCACCTACTAATTTGTATATGTTCCATCTTATGTATAAATTTTTTTCATTAATCTTTTTTAATATTCATCTAGAGTAAAAATTAGCTGAAATGTCATGCCACATAACCTACATCATATTGTGTTTGGAATGCAATACCAGATTTTTTCTGTTGTATCAATAGTAGAACAATGTGATACTGTGATGAAGCTATCAGTTCATGTAAATTAGGAGGAAATAAGGATTAGACACTTTATTTGTGGATGTAAAGTTAGAGTAAGAATGGACAATCTGGTGATGTGTGTTAATCTTTACATAAAATAACTTTTTGACATGCTTTGTGGGTCTTACAACAGTAGTTAGTGTAGGTAGCTTGACTGAGGAAGGTGCTACTATAACACCATGGTTTAGAGAAACACCTTGAATATCTGGGATTCCTCTTTCTCTCAGAGACTTGTGTCAATGTCAATTTTGTTTGTCACATACATTATGAATATCTTGCCAACCTGAATAGCACATAACCCATATTCAATCAAATAATCTCCTAAATCAGCTGTATCTTTATAATTCAAGTTGCCAACTTTTGATTACATAGAAGACCACAACTCTCCCTGTATAGAGAGATGGATGTGCAGTAGTAGATATGTGTAGATGGGAAAAGGTACAGTTGTAAAAAATATAAATAGATAGGGGAATATTTTATGTAGATGGAAAAAAGTGCCATAAGTTTATATGACAAATTAATTAATATTTGTTATTCATGCAGATTGAATGGTGCTGGTACTCCTAGTGGTGGCAGTGGGAGCAGCAGCAGCAGCAGTGGGGGTGGAGGCAGTGGGGCATTCCCAGGCTACAAGAGTGGGGGAGTAACCACCCCTGGGAGTGTCCCTAGTTTGAGACTCACTGGGGCTGCTGATGGACCCCCACCTTCTGTTGACTCCCCCGCCTCCATCACACCTTCCCCACTCCCCACCTCACACTCCCAGCCATCCTCAGTGCCTCATCATGGTAAGAAACTCACACACCCCACCACTGATGACACACAAACACATGGCAAACATGAAGGTAGCATATGAGATACTGTAGTGATGTGTGCAAAGAGCAATTCATAGACTTGAAAATGTGTATGATGAAATATCATGAGACCTATAAAACTGCAGTTAGGTAAGAGCACATATCTCTCGCTGTTGTTGCCACTGCATTTTCCTATTGTCAGTAGGTAAGTATTGAAGAGCATCATGAAAGGTAGAACTGTGAGCATGGAAGTGAAAAGGGGACTGAGAATTAGTACTGTATAATCCTGCCAACACTGATATGTGCGTCAGATACTTGAACATGGAGTATGAGAAAATACAAGATGAGTTTATGTAGAAGGTGTATTAGAGTTTAGGGACATGGTATGAGTGGCAGACCACAGGTCAGATGGGTGAAATGAGTGGAAAAGTATATGTGGGAGACAAGTATGAGTGAAAGGGGAGGGCTTGACTGAGCATTTTGAATCCTGAAAGTGTCAAGTGTGGTGTCTTCCCATACTTCTTATATAAAGACTGAAGCACAAATGCTGCACGTCTGACCTTTTATCCCAGACATATCTTCATTATTTTGATAGATTGTTTTCCTGTATGTAAGTATAATACTGTATTCTAACATTAATGATCATGGTAACTTTATCAGGATTCTGACCTGCAACAGTTGCATACAATATGTACCAATTTTCATAGATCATAAGCAGTATAGTAAGAATCTGAAAATTTGAATCACAAAATTTTTGTATTATTATTATAAACATCCAGTTTCAGTGAAATATACTGCTTTACAGTATTCACTGCAAAGAAATTGTAAAATACAGTGAAAATATATTGTCTACAACTGAATCTAAAGAACATGATTGCCAGATACAGTCCCCTCTAGTTTTGCATTTACGCATTATTATTGTACGTATTGACCAGTGAAATGTTCAGACTCATGTACTGTTGAAATGAGCTTTTCAAAATGTTAGACAAACATATCAGACTTCTTTCATAGCATAGTGCTGATGCAGAACTACTGGGGAACTGGATCAGGTTTGAATCTTGAGGGTTGGTATAATTATTTCCTCAACTCTGTAGGTCTGGTTTGTATCCCCTTCATCGTCACAGTTCCTTCCCTTCCCACAGACCCGACCATGCCGACATTGAGCCCTCACCCACCCCCATCGAACACCTCCATGGGTGACCCCTCCACCCCTGCCCCACTGGAACCTCTCGATGTCAAACCAAACATCGCCGACCTCATGGGACCCAAGTCTGTCTCGTCTCCCAACACCCAGGTTAGCATTACATCTTGTAGTGCACAGGCTGGCTCTCCAACCTTAAATCTGACCTCTTACTACATTCATTTTCTTCTCTGTTCCTGATTCTGTGCTCATTTTAAAATGCCATCTAACCTTCACTAAATTCTCTGCCTCTCCATCCTTTCATTTCAGCTGGATCTTACCATTATTATATTCCTTTCCCAGATTATAGACCAGTTACTGCACACTTCCCTGTTTTATTCAAAACCTTTGCCTCACCCCCCCCTCCCTCCTCTCTTGTTCTGCTATATATGATAGTATAGAATGATTGACAAATATTTACTACTTTGGGAGTAACCTTTTGAAGGTAGTAATGGTGCTACTTATGTTACCCTGAATATTTATACTGGATTTCATCTCTTTTAACCCTTTGACTGATAGAAAAAAATGACTTCTCAATACTAGTTTATTAAACTCCTAAATGTCATCTTAAGTAAGCTGTGCAATCAACAGAGTTTACAGTATACCAATACCCCATTTCCTTACAGTACTGCTAAACTTCAATATCTCCACACTATGTAGAAATATTCCATTTGCATTCTTGTTACTTCTTTTTCACTTAGATTTATGTTCACATTTTAATGTAATCCCTTGCACTCTTTTTATATTGGTATTCCTTCATGCCTGAGGAATTTCTCCATTACAATTTGGCCCATTTTCTTTATTTTGTTAATATTTCATGCGAGGTTGGTTGTTGCAGTGGTAGTATTCTCTTCTCATGCCTACTTGACCCAAGTTCAACCATGTGTTTTTTCTCTTTTAATTTACAGGGTATGTCCCCATATGCCCCTGGGGATACAAGGAGTAATGGAGTAGAGTCCAGTGAGACCAGCAGCAGTAGTATAGGTGGTGGTGGAGGTGGTGGGACGGGAGGAGGTGGCAACAGTGTTGGAAGTGGTGGCGCTGGGAGCATAGCCAGCAGTGGTGGTAGTGGAGGGGGAGGAGGAGGTACTGTGCGGGGGCTCAAGAGACCTTCCCTTCCTGGTACTGACTACCACTACCTCATGGAGATGGAGAAACCCAGCACCGTCCTGTATGACTACTCCAAGATGAAGGAATGGTATGCATTGACAAATATTTGTTGGGCCTGAGATCTCTTATATGACAAGTAACATTAACTAGTATTAGGTAATGTATATACCATACTTTATAACTTTACAAGCTTATGTCATGGATCTGGATTAATTGTTATATTATATCACATATTTATTAGACATAAATATAAAAATTGTTACAGAATCATTCTGTATATAGTGACTGCTTAATAGTATATCAATGTGAAATATTCTGTTACAAAGATATGTTAGGTCCATATTCGAGCAACTTGTGTTTTTGGCAGAAATTGAAAGGGAATAAGTTGCATAATAGAGGAGGGTATGGAGGTAAGAGTAACTTAGTCTATCTCTTTGTTCACTAGGATCATGCATCCGGTCAAGAAATTTAAGCCAGCGGTGGTTAAGCCAGAGGAACCCCTGTGGCCACCCTACCGTCCTGCACACATCCAGGAACAGCTTGATAACCTCAAGCAGGAACAGCCCCAACATGAGGTGAGGCCAAGCTCCATTCTTCACCACCATTACTTCTGAATCCTCTACCATTTTTATTTTATTATTGATATTAACATGATATAAATAATATTCATATATAATATAGTAGGAAGCTTTGTATTGTATAGATTTGTGGTATATGTAAGTTTATGTAGCATTGCCTTATGATTAGGGTGTAGTTCAATAAAAGTTATTCAGTTGCGAGGTTAAGTCAGTTTTCATCATCATCAAATAATCCACTTCCCTTTTCTCAAAGGGTGGGGACTCCAGTGTCAGGGTGGGTAAATGAAAGTAGAATACAAAAAAAAAAAAAGACAGAATACTTGGTTAAATGGGTCGGACTCACATTCACTAACCCTTTCAAGCCCACAAAATTCTCAGCTCCCCCTCCAAGTTCTTACATTTATGACTAAAGTCCCTTTACTTAGCCTTGGTGAAAGGAGCCATTTCATGGACTATGAAGTTGAAAAAATAACAGATCATGGCCATATGCCAAACATACTGTATTTATTCTTCTTGTGTAATCTGAGATTCTTCCACAGATCCTTGAAATGAACGGTCTGCCACCAAAGTGTGCCGTTGGTAGTGGCAGTAGTGGTGGTGTGACCAACAAACGTACCGATGATCCCTATGATTTTGATGATGATCTGAGTGCAACTGGTACCTCCAATAACAACTCCATGGACACGTACAAGAGAAAGGACACATTGGACAAGGAAGAGGCCAAAACTCCTGGTAGTGTGCGGTCGTCCCATGACCCCCACTCTCCCTCACAGCCAAAGAAGTCCACTGGTAACCTGTACACCATAGAAGGCCTCCAGCCATCACTTGCTGACCTTGATGAGATGTTTGACTCGGATTCTCCTGTGGATGATGTAAGTAAACCTATCATCTGAGTAGTTTATTTATAAAGTGTCATTAAGATTTACGAAGGGTGTGAGTCATATATTATCAGCAACCTCTTGAATCAAAGAACACAGTGTTCAAAACCATAAGTAGTCAAGAACTCTACTTGGCAACTGTTCATGGAGTGGTCCCTCGCATAAACACTAGAATTCAGAGTAATAGGCCACAGTATTATTGGGAGAAAAATTGGGTAAAAATTGAATGTCAGTTATTGGAGGATTTAGAGAATAATGCAAGAAAATTTCAAAATATGACTGTGTTTTCCCCACTGGCTCTGTCATTTGGTTAATTACCAGCCCTTCCGTATCTTGTATCCATGAAGCTGTTTGGTGGGTACATGAGAAGAGAGTGATGCTGTTTGTATTGATTGCTATAAGAAAATAATTCAGATGTGTGATTATTTACAGTTTTAGTCCATACATATATAGTTTAAGTAAATAATGAAAATTTTATTCATGACTATTCCAAGCAACATGACACCATTTTTTTTAGATAATCTGGCCCTGTTTCAGGGCATATTAAGGAGGAATCAGTAGCCCTCCAATGTACCAAAATGATATAACTCCTTTATTGTGTTTTTCACAGGGTGCCTTCCCGGATCACACTCCACCTGGGTCAAACAAGCCACTTGGGGGCCCAGAGGATACTGCTGCAGTGCTGAGTAACAAGAGTGGTGGTGGAGGGACTAACAACAAGGCCAGTGTTAATGCCAGCTTAGTGGAACTGACCAAGATGTTCCCTACCCCACCATCACATGAACACAATCCTGACCATGACACTGCCCTAGAGGAGGTTCCTACACAGGTCTTCATCAAGCAGGAAAGACTGGAGGAGCCCAGAGTTGTTCATATCGTTGAACCATCTGTTACCAGTCAGGTGAAGGAGGAGCCCCTGCACACCCCTGCTGTGTATCGCCCCCCAGCGGTGGCCATGTTTGTGGGCTCCACTAAGTATGCTCCCCTCACCAACCTGCCCAGTCAGGAGCACAAATTGGTTGTTACCATTCCTGAGGACTGGGTTTACAAGCCAACGTGGCAGTACTCAGTCTCTGACAAGCCACATAGCAATGCTCCTCCCATTGTTCACATAGGGCCCATGTCTGGGAATGCACCAACTCCGACCCCTCACAACCAGAAGGTTGGGATTTCCCCAATCTCACCTATGCCTCCAAGCCTTGGGGGTTCAGTGTCAGATGGGGGTCCAGGTTCTCAACGGGGGCCAGGCAGTGTTGGGCCAGCCTCAGCAGGTCCTCCTTTGAACTATGAGCTCCCATCACCAGCATCTAACCAGTCATCTTACCTCAACAAGACACTGCCGTCGGTAGAGCCTCCCACACTGGGGCTTAACCAAGTACCTGAAGCAAATTCCCTCATAATAAATATTGCACTACAAGACTCAAACGTCAACCTGTTCAGAGATCACAACTTTGACTCATGCACAATGTGTGTTTGTAATAACAACCAGAAAAACGTGGGCAATATTCGTGGCAATGACGGAGCACTATATCTTCCACCGACATACCTAAGTGTAGAGGAAGAACGAATACAGTGTAATTGTGGTTTTTCAGCAGTGGTTAACAGAAGGTTAGCCTATCAGGCTGGATTGTTTTACGAGGATGAAGTGGACCTTACTGGCCTCCATGAGGCTCTTGTTAATGAATGCAAGAAACAGTCTCTGCACTTGCTTATGGACAAAAAAAGTGCAGACAATCCTGACCGTGAAACCAGTATTCTAGATCAGATACCTCAGTCTATGTTTCGTCTCTTGCAAAGCCAGTGTTTAGTGACGTTAAGTACTCCATCTAGTGTCATATATAGATCAACTACAGTTTACCAAAATACTAGACGAGATATTCTGCTGAATTTAGTGGATTATAAAGATGGAAATGAAATAGCTTATTTAGCAGTGGAACAGTCAAGGGGAACCAGCCTCAGTGATAGTGAAAATGGGTCCCCTGGAATTAGAGTTCAGTGCATGCATAAATGGTGCTATTATCAATTTGAAGGTCCCAGATGTTCTAAGGATATAGTGCGGTGTATGAAGGCCCTGCAGCCCCACCTTCAAGAGGCCATTCAGAAGAAGGGGCGAAGGGTGAACTTTGAGCCTGTGTTCAATGTGGAGGGTCCTCTGACTTGGAGACAGTTCCACCGCATGGCTGTGAGGGGCACTGAGGACATGGCAGAACCCTTGCCTATCCCAATGCTACTTACTGGCCATGATCGTGACTGGCTTTCAGTGGCTCCTCAATCTTTAAGGCACTGGGAGAAGCTATTGTTGGAACCTTACTCCCAGCAGAGAAATGTGGCCTACGTGGTGGTCGCACCAGACAACGAGTTCATCCTCAACCACGTCCGCACCTTCTTCAAGGAGCTCTCATCCATATATGAGGTCAGTCCACACTACAGTATATTAGAGTTAAATTCTTGAAATACCAGTACATTGATGTATTATGGTTAGTTCTTTTGTAGCAGAGTGGGAATTGCAAAATGATTGTGAAATTATCATTGTGTAGGAATACAGGAATGTTGTTACCATTGTCTATTGAATTGTAGTGTATAATATATTCAATCTTTTGGTGTAGAACTTGTACCATTAGCTTCCTGCATGAGTTACTGTACAGTAGTATGAACATGCAGATGAATAACATAATTTACGGACTGTTTATTATATGAATAACATTTGTGATTATGTATACACCAAGTGTTCATATGGAAAAATAAGAGCATATAATATACCTTATAAAATGCTGGATAGTGTAAATATTTTTTGTGGGTGGTATATGCAGGGATTTAGAGTTTGGTATAACATTTGTTAGAACATAGTGAATCTCAAAATTATTAGCACAAAAAGTTAAGTTTAAAATAAAATTAATTAGTATAAGCATTTAGACAAACTGACCACATTTTTTTCTAATGGTTGTACATTGTGCATACTGTTTATCCTTATTGGCCTACTGTATAATCAACTGCAGACATTTTGTTACCAAGAATAATTATGCACAATTGCATCAATAATATGATCAGAAACACAAAAAGAGTATATATATGCCTGCCTGGCCGACCTTGAAGTATTGCATGGTGACCCTATAGAGCTGGCCATAGTGTTAATTTGTCATAGCAGCAGATAGGAAGGATCTGTTGGCAGTGGAAATAATGCATAATAACTCTATGAGTAACAACAATACTATATAAATTGTAGGTTATGTGTTTGTAGCCTATCAGTTAGCCATAGAAGAATATGATGATTAGGAAAATGTAATTAATTCTATCCATTCAGTACTGTATTAAAGCAGTAGAATTTTTCTTGTACAAACTAC
Organism: Petrolisthes cinctipes; assembly: GCA_033782935.1. Lineage (NCBI taxonomy): Eukaryota > Metazoa > Arthropoda > Malacostraca > Decapoda > Porcellanidae > Petrolisthes > Petrolisthes cinctipes. Next base: position 42,767 of record JAWQEG010005669.1, read on the forward strand.
AATCTTTAAGTGATGTGCCATTGTGATATATGTGTGTCATGGTATATTCTACTTTGTACTCTACTACTAGAATGGGATGTAATGTGTGATCTTGAGAGAAAGTGAAATGTTATTTAACTACAAGATGTTATTTATCTCAATATTCATCAAATTATTTTGTATGTGATAGGCTTATTTTTGGTAGAGCTCAGCTGACACACACTCCACTATATTACACCATCTGTATTCCTCTACCACTCCTTTTCCTTAGGAAGGAATTCCTTCCCTCAAGTGACCTTACAGTACCATAAACACCTTTATTTTGTACAAGGAGAAATGTTGTCATGCTCAGGACTAAGCACAAATTTGTCTTGCTATAGGCCTAGCTGAAATCTGATGTAATAAGATCTGTAATTGTAAGAGTATGTTTAAGTGTAATTAATGTGGTAGGCTAAATGTGCATCTGGGTGAGGTTGCACAGTATGCCAGAAATATTCTTTGGTGTTTTATAATTTCTTCCTTATGTATGAAGTTCATTTGGTCCAAGAAGTGTTTCCTCATCCATCCCTTGCTATATATATTTTGTTATATGTTATGTGTTCGACCGTAGGTTTCCAGGAGCATAACCTTGGTTAAGAGGATAACTCCCACCATTCTTGTGACGGTGCAGTCAGCCTTGTATCCCCTACAATACAGGGGGTAGTGAGGGTTTGGGACCCTGCTTTCTAAATGTGACCCCACTAAAGGTTCATATAGCCTCAGAGCTGGACCCCTTGCTTGTCGAGGGTCCTGCACTGGTGGTAGAGTCTTCCCACCCCTTGAAAATAGGGAAATGGGGTATTGATGATGATGCATGATACTTTTAAGGATATTTTCTTTGTACTGGCTTATTGTTTGTCATAGGTTTTCATTTACAATCTTCAAATTTATTTTTCTAGTTGTCCAGCTTTTTAAATACTAAAGATTTACCATTTTCATTCTTCAGAGGATTATTAGGTATATTTATGCAGAATTGCTGTAAATGCAGTTTATCTTATGTTATAATACATTCCTGAGTAGCTGAATATTTCAAGGTACTAAAGTATAATAAAATACTGTGCACACTTTCATGTTCACCTGATGTTCTGTTATACTCAGCAATTATTTTTATTGACAGTTGTGTCGGTTAGGGCGACACGCACCCATCCAGAGAGTCCTGCGAAATGGCATCATGCGAATAAGTAAAAGCGCTGCAACTAAAGTAGCCAACGAGCCTCTAGAAGAATGGTTCTCTCTCCTTGGTGATTCTCACATGTCAACAAAACTCAAGATGTATGCACAGGTAGGGGATTTGGCAACTGGTGTTTTTATTATGATTTCATTTGAAATTGAGATTTGTGATCCTGGGCATTAGCTGCAAGTCTGTAATTGATCCACATGTCAGTGTTAACAAAAGGTGAAACACCCATCATATTTCTGTTACAAGTGTGTCTTGCACTGCTCAAAAGGAATACCTTTATAATACTGCAGTAAAATAATAACCTTTATGTGTTCTAATTTTAGGTGTGTAGACATTTTCTTGCCCCACACCTGGCAACCCTCAACATGGACAAGAGTCTCTTTGAAGCCCCAACCCCAGTAGGCAGCAAGGCCAGTGAGAGGCAGGCTCCCTCTCCAATGCCTCCTCCTTCATCCTCTGAGGGTGGGACAGCTGCTTCCACCACCCCAACACACACCTCTGAGCCTGATACACCATATTCAACTTCATCAGCTTCCTCAGGCTCTACTGCCGTGAGTTACTATATTTGTTTAACTTTTGAATATTACTTCCAAAACTATTAGACTTAATGGAGTTCTCCATTGGATACAGGATTTCCCTTTGATAAGAAAGTTTTACCATCTGCTAGTAATCATAGAAAATAGAATGATTTGGTTCTCATTTCAAGGTTTGTGAGAAGAGTAGCTATAGCTTTATTCCGGAATAGCCAAGATATACATAATACCTGCCATAGTAACACTCCTGCATATTTATGTTATTGAATATTTGAACCAAGTGTCCAACCAAAAATCATTAAGTGAGATTGAATCAAGACCTATTATCAGCCTGATCTGAGAATGCAGACTTCAGTTATATGGTCATGTAGCTTCTATTGTTGAAATTGGCCCTACATACAGTGTTACATCATAAAGGATTGGCTCTGTATGGAGGAGGCCACACAACACATGGCTAAAGTAAGTCTATTCATGCTGAGAGGTATTGATGTTAGGAAGGGTGATTTTGTTCTGTATAATGCTGGAGCTAACTTGGGTCTATTCTTGAAAAGGCCAGGTCTACTGAGCTTTTTAGAGGTTTATAATGCAGTCACCAAAAACTTTGCTGAAAATGCAGCACTTTTCATCATATGAAACATCTCTCATGTTCATACTATTGTCCAGCAGCAAGGTGGTAGTGGAAATAGCAGTAATAGCAACAGCAACAGCAGCAGCAGCAGTGGAGGTGGTAGTGGGAGTCTGGGTCAGGTTGGAGCAAGCCTGAATGAAGTGGAGGAGGAGGAGACACCACCGCCAGCCATCCTGGTGTACCTTGTAGACCCATTCAGTGTGGGTCAGGATCATCCAGATATGCACCGCCTTGTTACCCTCGGGTTGTTACGCTGCTATGAACACATGCTGGAGGGACTCCCAGAGAACATGCAAAACAATGTCTATCTCCAGGTATGTTCTGAATGTGTGTAGTAAGGTTTTTATAAAGCATTCAAGACACAGGCATACTTTCATAAACAGGCTTTCAACTGGAGCCCTAGAACCAAACTCAGGTTTTCCCATTGGTTAATTATTTACTGTCAAGTGGTATGAAGGGATTTTATTGTGGGTTTGAATCTAGGGATGAACTGAAATTTTTGGATATTTTAAAGAGGGGATGAATGTAAGTGTTCCTATTTCACTGTGCATTATCATGTTCTGTTTTGATGGTAACATTATTATTTTGCCTTTTTATCATTATCCATAGTATGATTATTCATACAAATAATTTAAAAGAAATGTCTCGTCAAGGAGTAGAAGAGGACGGGACATTGAGGAAACATAAGGTCCACAATCATATAAGATGGAGATTTTTATATTCAATATTGCCTTGCAGGTAATATCTCTGGAGAGCATCCTAGAACTGGCCAGCGACTCCCATGACCGGTCCCGTCAGATTGACCAGCTCAAGTCCCTGGCATTCTCCGTCTTCATGCAGTGTCGGCGGACCCTCAGTCATAATCCTATTGTCAAGTCCCTCACTGGCTTTGGTCCTGCTGCAGTATATGATGCCTTTCTCAAGCCCAAGGAGGCCAGTGTAAGTGTTGAAGAATGCACAGCACTGTAGTTTGGTGTGCTACAGAGGAAAAATCTTCATAGCTTAACTCCATAAATATCTTGATAAGATTTTTTTTTTTTTTTTTTTTTTTTTTTTTTTATGCCGTGGATCATTATAATAATTTACTTGGAGGTTGATCTCCACTTGGGTTGTGAGCCTATTGAGGTAGTCCCACTGTGAAGATGCAGCCAACAGTTCTGTTTTCCTTCATACTTGCAGTAACTGCAACTGGTGTAAGATATATCTATCTATAGCTCTGACGCCTCGTTCCCTCCGGGAACTCCCCCCAAGGGGGTGGCCACGGCAGAAGTGCCTCCAGTTCTCCCTGTTCCAACACTCCCTCCTTACTTGTTCAAGCCCTCCTCTGCCCCTCACGTTTCTCTCCTTTACATACTCTTCCACTCTGTTCTGCCATCTAACTGGAGGTCTGCCTCTCACACCAGGTCCCACAACTTCACTTCCATACACCTTCTTTACAAACTCCTCACCTTGCATTCTCTCTACATGTCCAAACCATCTCAATGTATCACGCTTCACTCTCTCAACCACTCCACATTCAATACCAATTGCTTTCTCACTCATACCACACCTCTCATATACACTCTCATTACTTTCTCCATCCCATCTAGTAAGTCCACATGCTCCTCTCAAGTAACTCATTTCCACAGCACCTATTCTAGACTGATGCGCCCTACTCCATGTCCATGTCTCCGACGCATATGTCAGTGTTGGCAGGATTATACTGTTTCGTAGTCCCATTTTCACTTCCATACTCACACTTCTACCCTTCATAATCCTCCCCAGTGATCCTATGACCTGTCTACCCCTCATTGCTCTCTCCCTAATTTCTCCTTCCATACTCCCATGTTTACACATAACTGTACCCAGGTACTTAAACTCCTTCACTTCCTCCATCCTCTCACCCCTCAGAGTTATCTCACATTTCGTCCCAGTTGGTACTCCCACTCTGTAAGGTGTAGCAAAGTCAATCACTTCAGTTTCTGCTCTCAAATACCATCACTTTACTTTTACCAACATTCACCTTCAGTTTCCTTCGTTTACACACAGACTGAAATTCGTCCACCACTCTCTGTAACTCCCTTTCACTCTCAGCCATCAACACAGTGTCATCCGCAAATAAACTTGCTGCCAAGGACCAATTTGCTTCATTCAGCCTCAGCTTCACCCCCAGATCATTCACTTTGGCTTTCATCTCTCTCATACAACCATCCATATATATATATTGAACAGCCACGGTGACATAACACATCCCTGTCTCAGCCCTACACCAATATTAAAACTCTCACTTAGATCACCCTCTACCCGTACACATGCTTTTGCACCTGCATAGAAGGCCTCAATGCCCTTCAGCAAAGACCCCCCAACACCATAAATTCTTAACACCTCTGACATAGCTTTCCTATCAACCCTATTGTATGCCTTCTCCAAGTCCATGAAGGCAGCATACAACTTCCTACCCTTCCCAATATATTTCTCCACTATTGATTTTAATGCAAATATCTGGTCCACACATCCTCTACCCTTTCTGAACCCTCCCTGCTCCTCACTAACTTTATTCCCTGTTACATCAATCAGTCTCTCAGTAAGAACCTTCCCATACACCTTCCCCGGTACACTAAGGGGGCTTATTCCCCTATAGCTACCACACTCTTCCTTACTTCCCTTCCCCTTATACAACGGTACAGTTATGGCTCTCCTCCAATCCTCTGGCACCTCTCCCTGCCTCCAAGCCAATGTGCATATAAGCAACATCCACTCCACCACTACCTCCCCCCCACACTTTAACATTTCAGCAGTTATCCCATCCACCCCCGGTGCCTTTCTCATCTTCAACTTTCCTATTGCTTTCCTAACCTCTTCTCTTCCTAAATCTCTCTGTACACCCTGTCGTCTACCACCTGCCTCCATCCCCATGCATGTCACCACCGCCTCCCCTCCTGTCCCCCCATTCATCAGACCATCAAAATGCCTCTTCCACACTTCTTTCACTTCCTCCCTTCCACTCACAGTAACTCCATCTTCTCTCTTCATTCTCACACTACCAGACTTTCCTTCTCCTCTTTCTCTTTTAACCTCCTTCCAGAATAATTTCTTGTTTTCTTTAAACTTTTCACTCAGTTTCATGCCAAACTCCTCATCCACTCTCCTTTTACTCTCACTCACCATCCTCTTCACTTGTCTCTTACATACATTGTATTCTCTCTTTCACTTCCTCTGACACATTCCTCTGTAATGTTCTCCTATACGCCTTCCTTTTCTTCTCTACAGCATCTTTTATTTCATCTGACCACCAAGCACTCCCTTTCTTGCCCCTCTTCTGTGTCTTATATCCGACTACCTCTGCTGCTGTTCTCATTACTATTGCCTTAAACACTTCATATACCTCATTCACTCCCACTCCCTCCCTCATACTCAGCCTAGCATCCTCCAGCACCTCACCCACCCTCCTCTTATATACCTCTCTGTACTCACTGTCATTCAATCTTCCACTTGCCACCACCCTCTTGTTCCCCCCTCTATCCTTCCTACCATACTCCCATTTTGCCCTGACTCTAATCCTTGCCAACACCGCATAGTGGTCAGAGCACTGAAACATTCCTCTCACCACTCTAGCATCCATCACATCTTTCCTTAACCTTTCATCCACAGCTATGTAATCAATCAAACTCATTTGCTCTCCCCTCTCGTCCCTCCTCTTCCACGTGTACCTGTGGATCAGTCTGTGCTCGAAGCAGGTGTTGGCGAGGAACAACCCTGCCTCGGCACACACATCCACAAGGCACTCACCATTCTCATTTATCCCATTCACACCCCACTTGCCAACTACATTTCCTCTTCTCTCATTCCCTACCTTCCCATTCATGTCTCCTATCAACACTATCCTCCTCCCACTCTCAAACTTTCTTAGACATTCATTCATTTCATCCCAGAACTCTTTCATTTTTGCCTTTCCCACTTTGGTCTGCGCGTTCACCGGAGCATACGCGCAGACCCATGCATATTTCACAATACCAATCTTGCCAGTCAACCATACTATTCTTGTTCCCTTCCTTCCATACCCATCTATTCCTTTCCACACTCTCCCAGACACCAACAATGCACACCCTTCCTTTCCTCTCCCTTTACTTTTTTCATCCATACCAGTCCATACCACGCCTCCTTCTATTCCTTCCCACAACACACTCTTCCCTCCATCCCCACTCTCTTCCACCCCCCATCCTTTCACATGCGTCTCTGTTATCCCACACACATCTATTCTACTTCTTCTGCAACACTCCACTATCTCTCTCCTTTTTACCTCATTCACCATTCCATTCACATTGATCCCAACCACCCTTAAGTATTCATCCCCTTTCCTGCCCCCCACAGGGCAGACTGGAGACCCCTCCCCGCCAATAGCCGCAGCCGTCCGTCCCCCCATTGGGGGGCCGCTGGTGGCTGGCAAGGCCAACGCAGCGCTCATTCCCGGAGGGACACGGGCCATCAACATTGTCAAGAACTTAAAAAACACCACAATAATAAAAAAAAGAGAATTACATAAAAACACTTAAAAAAAAATATACGTCATTAAAATATATACATATAAAATATATACATTACAGAAATTTAAAACCTATATGTGGGGGAACCTAATGTGCCCCCACACCGCCTCCCCCTTTGGCTTCACCTCCAGCCTTTTAAAATAAAATCGACTAAAAACAGGGAGGTGTCCCCCGAGGTTACCACGTGGAGGCGGGGTGAGACTTACCTACCCCTCCTGAGGAAGGGTAGGTCACCGAGGTGCTTTTAAAAACTTCCCAATGTTCAACAGTAGCCAGTACAAAATGGCCGCACCTCTGAACCCCATTGGTTACGATATTGCCACTGCGCAGAAGAAAATTATATATTTATCTTGAAATGTTTTACTAGATGATGGATTCAGGTTGCTGAATGCTAATATTTATGTATCTTGCCAACAGCTTGCAGCAGAGGAGAAGCGGCTAGATCCATATCATATTTTCTCTCCGGCTTACATCCTGGCACCCATCAAGGAGAGTCGTGGCACTTTTAAGGAAGCCCAGGAAGCACTGGGGGTGCCCCGTGAGAAGTCTACCATCCTCAATTGTACCTACTGCCTCTCAGAAGACCAAAGATGGTTACTGGCTACAGCCACAGACAATCTTGGGGAGATTCTTGAGACTGTCACCATCAGCATAGATATACCAAACAGGTAAAACATTTGTGTACACTTGAATAATGCTTTCATTATTTTCTAACCATATCATACCTGAAGTCTGTCTCAAGTGATTTATTCCCATAAGCTAAAGATCTATATATATTATTGGATCCCTGTATATGGCATATTTCAGTATCATGCGAGTTTACTTTATACTCATAAATTGAGTTCGTACTTAAAAGCTTTGTGCTTATTTTTTATTGAATTTGATAGAGCAGGGCTTTCATATTCTCATATTTAGTGGAAGGCTGAATTTTTTTGGAAAACTTACTTCATCCTACTTTATTGACAGGACGAGAAGAAAGAAGGCATCTGCACGACGGCATGGGCTGAAGAAACTGATGGACTGGATTGTGAGTGTGATGTCCATTGGGGTGCATCCTTGGCGACTGGTTGTAGGACGTCTGGGTAGGATGGGTCACGGAGAGCTGAAAGGATGGTCCACACTTCTCTCTCACAAGTCACTCATCCAGGCTTCCAAAAACTTGAAAGAGATGTGTAAGCAGTGTGCCTACCTCTTCCCAGGAGATGCACCTTGCATACTTTCAGCCTGCCTGGTGTCCATGGAACCAGACTCCTCATTTCGCTTGATGCCAGATATGTTCACTCCTGATGAGAGATTTGGCCAGAACAGTCAAAATTGCAGCTTGTCCACACCCCAGGATCTCACGTGCACACACATCTTGGTGTTTCCCATCTCTGCCACGGTAAGTATCCATATACCGTATCTAATGCATGCATGGATAACGCAGTTAAATGTAATGATAGAAAATGATGATAAATCATGAATAGCGTAGGGAAGTGTCGTCTCCATCGCCAACCATTCTAGCGATGGTGCAGTCAGCCTCATATCTTCTACGATACAGCTGGATGGAGTGAGGGTTAGGGACCTCACTCTCTAACAGTGACCCCAATAAATGTTCAAATAGCCTAGGAGCTGGACCCCTTGGCTGTCGAGGGTCCTGCACTGGCACTAGAACCTTCCCACCCCTTGAAAAAAAGGGAAATGGGGTATTGATGATGATGATAAATAATAATGAATGTGTGAACTTAATTCATGTAAACCTTGGTATAAACTCTGGTAGCAATGATTTCCAATAATATCCAGCTGAACCATAATCATCTTTGGAGTAGATTAGATTGGTCCATTACTGAGAGACTCTCTTTATATTATTTAGTATGACAATGACTTATATTATAACATGAGCTACTTTAGTGAAGTTCATCAGCAACCTGTGCAGACCAATTTATGTCACAATGTGTGTTACTATAACGTTTTTTGTATCCCATTTATATATGATGGCTTTTTTTCTGTCCACAGTCAACACAGCACAGGATGTTTGATGATCCAGCCCTCCACTTTGAGAACACAGAGCTTTTTAGTCCGGAAGATTTGGAACACATGGAGGGTGGTGGCATGGGTGATATTAATGTCCTCAATGGCCTCAACATCAATGACATCCTCAACTTAGACACAGGCCCCAACCAATACGACCAGCTGGAAGAAGGGAACGGCCAGCGTGATTCACTCTCCCAGCCAGGTAGTCCGACCATGGGTGGGGGAGGGCGGGCAAGTCCGTCACAGTTCTCTGGTCAGGCACGAAGCAATGGGGTGGTATTGGTAGACCCACAGGAAGAAGCTGGAAGCTCTCTGTTACAACAGCAGCCTTTGGCCCTGGGGTACTATGTGTCCACTGCCTCTACTGGTCGCCTTCCACGGTGGTTTTGGTCCTCCTGTCCACACCTTGAGTCCTCCTGTCCAGTGTTCCTAAAGTCCGCCCTCCATCTCCACTCAGCAGTCACACAGTCTGAGGAGTTATCGCACAGCACAAGCAACAAGGTTCACCCTCTTGATTCCCTGAACACTACTGATGTCCTCAGGTAGATATTATATTTTTCATATCTGTGTTGAGGTTTTCTGTTACAGTATATACAATACTCAATGATTCAGCAACGGGCTAAATTGACCGGATGAAAATAAACACAGATGGTTTGGCCACACAGTTTGTCATATAACTATGAGCAGTACTTTTTATTGCTGAATTCACTGATGTAGTGTGAGATGCTTATGTAATATTTTGCTCCTACAGGTATGTACTGGAGGGATACAATGGACTGTCATGGCTGGTACTGGACCCAGCTAAGCAGGATCGTCGCTCCTGTTTGCCACTACACATGCAAGTCCTCTCTCACCTCTACAATGTCATGGCTGCGCTCGTTTGAACAACCTGTTGACTAGTTTGATCCTCGTTTAACACACAGATGGACCATCTTTCACCCTATGACACACTGGGTGGCATGTATTCAGTTATTTTCTTCTTCTTTTCTGATACTATGGAGTCATAATTATTCAGACTAGTGTTGGATTATTTTGATAAAGGGACCGAGATCTATCTTCGTGAAGCCTGCCAAATAGGTTTTCGCAGAAGAAAAAAGTATATTAGCTAATTAAGGTTAACAAACTTTCAGAGCGAAAGTATTAAGTTTCCTTGTGACCCTCAGCTGCTCTCTTGCATACAGTCCATTATGCCAGGAAGATGACCAAAGACCAAGAAATACAATGGAAGATAAATTGCCAACAGATTGCTATTTGTAGTTAAACACACATTTCATAATATGATAAATTTATTGGAGATAATCATACAGATGAAAGTCTCAAATATGTATGTAGTACTGTATGTGGGTTTAAGTACATAGTAAATTTTTTGGCACTTGCAAGTTAAGATTTCGCCAGGCTGTTAGTGATAAGCTGCCACAAAATGACATCATAAGCTGAGGAAGTTATCAGGGACCAGGGATAATATATGCCACCCAGTAGTAGACTGGGTTATGTCTCTCTGGACATCTGTGTTGGAGTGATTAGGGGGCTTTTACACAAGATACTCAGTAGTACATAAAAATGGCAGCCCTCGTATGATATAAATGCCTCAATGTCAGACAAACGTAGATCCCCTTGAATATCTTTATTTTTTTCTTTTAATCTGAACAAGCTCTGGTGCAATTATTGGGCTTTACACAAAGATACTTAGTAGGCCACATAGTTGTATGACAAAGTGCCCTTGACAGAATATTGGTCAGTGTCTGGTGAATACTATATATGCAAAGTTGGTTTTGTAATGATCGTCTACTTTTGTATTTCTATTAAATCTTAAATTATTTTAATATTAAGATTCTAAATAACAGAATAAATTAGAATCTCTAAAAACAATGATTTTTTCATGAAAAAATTAGTAAAGGGGCATGTTGTCTTCAGGAAACTAACTCGACAACACAAATGTTAGGCCTCCAGTACTCTTTAGTGAACTGATATTATTGTTGAGGTGAAAAACACATTTCTTGAGCCATGAAAATGCAGTAAGCTAGTGCCTGGGTGACTGGACAGTTAATAGCAACAGTATTGTACTTATTGTTGTAAAGCAGAGAACTTGACTATATGTAAAAAAAATTAGTGGATAGCAGTTTTAACCAAAGCATTATTAAAATAGGGCTGATGCATAATTATTGTTAATGCTCAAAGGGAAGGTTTTACCTCACAAAACTTGAATTATCTCAAAGATCATTGTATATACTTAACTTATTTGACCAGGAGTCCACCACAATGCAATCAAAACAGTCCTGCCTTACTGATATGGACAGACCGTTGAACTAATTGGTGGATAAAGCTTTGAGGACCACACAGGCTTGGCAAGAATATATCAAGAGTTGGAAATATGATGATGTATAATGGAATCACACTCAATGTGGGTTTGTTGCCAGAATAAATCTTTCGTAGCCAGGGCTGGGTGCAGTAAACCAGTGCATTGTTAGTGACTAGTATCCATGCAGGATTGTCTGTGATAATGAGTAACAGATTTGATTGTACTTCAGATTGGATATTTATGCCTTTTATTATTAATGGTGTGTCAGCATGTTGTGGTGCTGATAAACTTCAATAATGTAAATAGGCAGTGGTGAGGTACAAGATGGGTGGGTGAGGTACTGGGAGGCGGGGCTGCCTAGGGAGGCACTCAGAGCGAGATGGCACAGCTCATTGTACATTCTGCCTCCCTCACCTGTAGCCAAATTGTACATAAATATTTTAGGCAGGTGACCCCATGGAAACTGGATGGGTGGGCAGCCTTTCCTCCCTCCCTCCTAATCCCCGAACCCCACACTCCCCATCCTTCCTCAGCCTGCCCTCCCCACCCAACCTCCGCTGCCACCTTGTACAGTCTAGTTTACGTGTACAGTGAGACACAAGTTTTACACCTCCTGACTGTTTATACAAGTTAAGTATTTTCCCCTCTACTGCAGCCACCTCCTGTCTTGATGCAAAGGGATGGGGTTGTGATGTAATATATTTCTGTCAGTAAATTCAATTGTTTATTTTGAGACTAACTTTAAAAAACATAAAAAATCAAGTAGCTTATAAGGTTTAGATAGTTTAAAGAAAGTATTTTACAAATGAAACATTTGTACAAGGAGTGTATTTTAAAATGAATACCAAGTGGAAGATGGCAGAAGCTTCCATGGCAGGTATGTTGGCTTCACCTGTCCCAAGGCCAGACCCCGGCAGCCAGGCAACCAGACGTTTCAGACAGACACTACCTCCTCTTTCAATCATATTAATGTCAGAAACATCCCTCTGAAATAACACATTCCCTCCACTCCCCAACCCCATTATGTCAAAACCTCCCCAGTGATATTTCCCTTTAGCCAAACTCTTCCTACATTACTTTCCCAGACAATTCTCCAAGACAGACACCCACAATGATTTCTCAATACTCACAGAAACATTCATTTCTCCAACATGTCCCCTTAGAACTAGTCAGTATCACATTACCAGACAGACATTTCTACCCATGAAACGGTACTTGTAGGTAACCCAACCCCCATACACATTCTTGAATACTGTAGCTGTATCTAATGCAGAAATTTTGCTACTAATCACTGTCATATTCCTACCCAGCTTAGTTCACCCATTTGATCATTGCCCACCAAATGATTCCCTTTCCTCAGCCCCTCACACAACACATCCAGTGGTTTTAATTTTATGACCCAACATCTCCCCCCACCACATTCCCTCCTCAACAGATACTCCCCCGGGTAAACAGTCCTTCCACAGCTAAGCAAAACATTTGTTCATTTCGGAGGGATAGTCCTTCCAGTCTGACCTCCCCCCCCTCCCCCCTTCAAGTCAGGCACCAAGTTTGTGCAATGGTAGTGTTTTAACCAAGCAAAGTTGTCAAAGTTAAAGGCTTCTCATTGTAAACTGGGTTGGCAGGGTTAGTACCCTCCCATTACCTAAGTATGAGCTACAAGACCATCATGCCCTTAGATATACAGTATAAGTAATTTCCAACTCTCCCTCAGTCAGATAGTACCCCAGCCAAACCATTTACTTCACCATGACACCACACAACACATGCCGGACAGTCCCCCCAGCCACACCCCACTCTGGCTGTGGCCGGCAACCCAATTCCTGTTGGGGTAGAAACATTACTGACTGAGTTAAGGTTCAAACCCAGGCAGGGCTGTGAAGTGTTTCTTGTGCTTTGCCTGGTATTGGTTTGAATCCTAGCAACTATCACAAGTATTATTTCTTCAATAGACTATTGGGATGCAGTAATACCCATACAACCCAAGTTCTGACAATATTCCAGTGGCTGTGTTTTCGAGCGATACTGTGCAGCAACCCGGCTCTCTGTGACCCATAAATATTCATCTTACTCATGGGGTGGCGGGACTCACCTGTATCGGACTGAAACTGTATTAGACTTTTCTTATCAGACCAATTGTCATGGCTGCCAGGGGGTAGTGAGGGACCTAGGATGAAGATGAAACTTAATGCACTTTTATGCATTCTTCTGAGGTTGGAACAGCCTTAAGCCAGCCAGGGTGTGTGTGGAGCCACCTATTTATGTGTGTCTCGTTAATTCTGACCTGTCTTACCGGAGGAAGTGTGTTTAGACTGATCTGTACTTGATTTTTTTTTTTTTTTTTATAAGCTGTAATTAACACAAAATTTAGTTCATGAATATGTTTTTTTTTTAAGCTTATGACAATGCAGTATTGTAGGAGTATTTATGGCGTCACATCAGGTTATGAATGACAATGACACAATTCTTAATTTGTGATTCTCATTCCATTAATTCAAATTCAGATAGATACAATTGGTATTTTTGTACAATTTTATTCTTTCTCATATTTTCCACATATATAAAAACCTAATATATTGAGACTGCAATAACTATGACTGGATGCAATCACACACGGTACTTGAGTAATAATAACAATGTAGGCAGTTACTCTCAGGTCTCAGGCCGGGCACAGGGCACTACTTCCGGACCATAGTTTCCCAAATTTGTTTTTCCTGCCCGTTTTTGTGTTTAACTCAACATATTGAGAAAATATGGCCAACATTTATTTTTTAACTTGTAGTGCTGTAAATAATTTTTCTTTTATTATTTTAGCTAGTTGAAAATGCTTCACATTACCATTCATTTTGTTGTGTCAGCCAGATTTTACAAAATCATTTGATATACAAACAACCAGTGGACCAAACAGACATCACATAATACCAGTAAAATATCTTTACAACTCTCAGAAGATAACCCGTAAAGAAGTTCAGTAAAGGTATTGTATTGTTTATGATAATGCTGTATGATAAAGTAGGTGCACACAAGTTTCATGTATTTTTTATCATTTTAAAGTTGGTGATAGATTCAGAGATGATGGTAGAATTTTATTGCACTGCTGTTCACAGTACAGTATTTACATAAATCATTTCCATTAGATTGTACTTTTGTATCTTAAATGCTGTTCTTATCAGCTTCACGGTTTCATATCTGTTGGCCATTGTGGGAACATTTCTCTTCACTACCTGGGACCGACCCATCCTGAGTCTTGTGTATTATTGTTATGATTTTTTTTTATTATATTCCTGTGGCCTGACACCATATCACTTCTCAGTATCAGCTCTGGGAAGCTGCCTAAGCCTGCAGTCGTGTGAGTAAGGTTGAGTGCATGAGTGAGTGAGTAAGGGTGTACAAGTGAGTGAGTGAGTGTTGGGGGAAGTCGGCTCCAGCTTACCCCACTGTCATTATTATCATTGGTATAAAATACAAGTTTATGTGTACACCATAGTTTCTTTCTTATCCTTGAACAAATGGCATGTTTAATATAATATATAGTACTGTACAATACAGTTAAGTAATGCAAAACTAGTACCAGACCATATAGGGAATTTGATACTAGGTTGGTACAGGACTAGAAAATGGGCTAATAAAAGGAAATGGTATATGGAAAAAAACTAATTGTTCAACAAGGAGAAAAAGATATTCGACAGTGTAGATGCACTTTATTTTAGTGATAATCAGATTATGTACGAGATTCATATATGGAGAAAAGTAAATTCATCAACCATATTGTTTTATCATCTGCAATTAGCAGTTTATAGTGATTACTATGTTCGTAAGAATGATCATGGCAAGATTTATGCACTGCATTATTAGTGGTGCAGCTGGTGCTAGAGAGTAACACAATCAATATCTAGTCAAGTTCTGCCATGTCACCGCCCATGTGATTGGTCGATGTATTGGGAACGCAAAACTATGATTAGCTGACCGATTTATGACGTCATAACGGAGATATTTTGTTGTCACTTCCGGTGTGTGTGGGGGGGGGGGGGCGTCTGGCCCGCTATTGCAAGTGGCGGCCACAAGAATGTATACCTGCCCAGCACCTACTTGATCTCCTTCACCTGCATAGATGGACTAGCAAAGCTGAGGATGACGGTCTCTGTTTCTCTCTGATCTCCAGTGACGTGCAGATGCCTACAATACGTACAGTTGGGGAATAATGTATCTGAACACTGTTGGCGGCTTCTGGCAACATCCCCAAAAGTAAACACATCAATGAGAGAAAATAATTATGAATTGAAGGATAACTTTTATTTCACTGTCTGTGGTTGGTCGAAGTCACCCAGTATCAGTTATCCTTATGAAGTAATGAATAAATTTTGTCTATTACTGACGTGTTTATCACTGACATTGTTACCAGAAGCCGCCAACAGTGTCCAGATACTTTGTTCCCCAACTGTACATACAGTAGGTGCCATAAAACGAAAGGCATGTGAAAATTCCTCACATGAACGGAAAACAAATGGCAACGAGAGGCTTTGTGACAACCACTTCATTATCAGGTTACTTAAGTATGCTAAGTTAATCACTGTCACTTCCCACTAACATTCAATAATGAAGATTTTGAGGTGACAATAGTGGTACGAGACAGAAAATATAATCACTGCTTGGAAGAGGGAATTTTTTGAAAGTCAATGTCAATAATCACAGTTTGCACCTGGAGGCTAAAACCTATAGGACCCATGGAGGTAGTATAGGTGGAGTCGCCATTAGGACCTGATTTGTGAAGCCACCTATCTGTCATTTCCGGCGCCTTCAAGATGGCGAATTCCTTTGTATGTCAGGTCAGAAGTCCACTTTTACTGAAACATATATTGGTGTCCGCCATATTGAAGGCGCCGAAAATGACAGTTCGGCGGCTTCACTTAATTCCCCTGGATTAGTGAGCCATGGCGACTCCACCTATACTACCTCCATGATAGGACCTCATTATTGCAATAGGACCAATGTGGCTAGTTTATATCAACATTCTCTTTAGTAGTTTCTAGTGATTTTGTCTTTGCACGGTAAGTATTGGTGATATTTGACAAAAAAAAAAAAAAAAAAAAAAAAAAAAAAAAAAAAATCATTCAAAGTCAACACTTGGACAAATAAGAAAGAGTACAGCTGTAAGTGCATAATATCAACGATTGAAAACTCCAGACAAACACAGTCGTAACAGCTAATAGCCTATAGTTTCCGCCAACCATGCGGGTGGCAGGCGACACGAGCCATGAAAGCCTGAGAATCGTTTGTGACAATCATTGGGTCACATAACATATTCGGGCATGTTAATTGAGTTGTATGTGATAGAATATTACTGCTTATACAGAGTTTGTTTAGATAGTTACTATTTTCCCAGGCTTCACTATATTATGGCTTTAATGAAACAGTAGTGTACAACATTGGATCTTATGGTGGGATATATTTTAATTAAAGCAATATCCAGTGCTATATTGTGGTAATGAAGGCAAAACCTGCACTAGGACAAATTTCAAACGCGCGCCAAGCCTCTCAGTCGATGCCAGGGTCAAGAATGTCTACAAACGATGGACTCCTTTACAGAACGTCGTGGATTCGGTTACCAATTAAATGAGTAAAGTGAAGCCTCTGTACTGTTATTTTCGTGGACCTTCCTACATGATAGTGGATACACGGAGGACAGTACACGTAGACCAAGTTAAAGGTAATACTTCTTACCCATAATGATGGTGTTGATTATTGATTACACTTACTGTATTGAAGAGGAAGATCTATTTCATAAATAACTAATATAATTATTACTTGTTCTATTTTTTTTTTTTTTTTTGTACATACCGTAATATAAGGATACAGAAACCAGGTTCTAGACTTTACAAGCTTTATATACCACTAATTTACTGATATTTCTTGACTTTTACAACCCATTTATTTGTCAGTAAACTTACCTAACTTATAGTATTTCTACTCTTAACAGCTTTTAAAGCAGTGTTTCTTGCCGTAAACTCTCTTCCAGCATATTACACATGACTTTGCTCATCAGAATTCTTACTGTATAGTTCCTCCCCTGTTGAACTCTCTCAGTGTATGCTTCCTCCAGCACACCAAGCCAAAGGTTCCAAACCTACAAGCAGCAGGTCGACGAGCTGAACGACGCTGAGGTGAAGCAGACAAGACATGGTTCCTGGGCTGGGCCACGAAGGGACTTAGTCCATGGGCCACGGTACGGTACAAGTCCATCAGTGACCCCAGGCTACGGGGCGGTTGTCGCTTGGTCAACCACGACCCTACCTGGGGCTGTGATACCTCCACCTCCTCCAAAGAGGCGTCGTCCAGTGTGTCCTCCGGGGCCCAGCCAGCCTCGTCCTCTTCCTGGGTGTTCCCCCACTCCTCCTCAGGTCGCCACATAGCCTGTACCCATGTTGGGACCCCGGAGGCTGGGATGGACCGAGCCTCACGAGATCCAACCTGCTCTGCTGCCATGCTGGCCGCCACTACCACAGCCAACACCACAGTACACGTGGCCTGAAACACAACAACACACATCACATTCCAACTCATATCAACACAACACAACACAACACAACACACATCACATTCCAACTCACTTCAACACATGACAACACAACACAACAACACACGTCACATTCCACCTCATATCAACACAACACAACAACACACGTCACATTCCACCTCATATCAACACAACACAACACAACAACACACGTCACATTCCAACTCACATCAACACATAGCAAAATCGGTTATGAAATGATATAAGTTCAGGGGATACTCCTTGTCTTTCCTATCAGTCCTGTACTTTATTTATTGTCTGACTCTGCTCTCTTGAGGAGTGGGGTTTTGTTTTATTGTCAGATTTATAGTTCCCTTCATTATCTTTATTATCATCCGTGCTAATAAGTGTAGCTAAAAATAATATTATCTTTTTTCACATCAATAATTCAGAGAGAGAGAGAGAGAGAAAGAGAGAGAGAGAGAGAGAGAGAGAGAGAGAGAGAGAGAGATGGCAAGCTTAAAACCTTCCCTTTCCAATCACAGCAATCGCTCCTCTCCCCACACCCACTAATCCTACCCTAACATCCTAATATCCTCTCTCCCTAACCCGATACTCACGTCGCTTTTGTTTTTATATATTTAATCTTCTTGTAATAAGTTGAAGTGACGGAATATTTTTTGGGCTTACTCATGCATGCAGTCAGTCAATCACCCACATTTTTAGAACACAAAGAAAAAAAATGTGTTGAAATGGATTGTTCGGTTGTTCTGTATAATTTTGTACCTCTGTCTGTCTGTCTGTCTGTCCTTGTACTTTATTTTGTCCGTATAATACAGTATAATATTATGTATCCGGAAATTGATAGGGAAAGTTGAAAAAAAAAAAAAATACAGAAGGAAGAAAAAATAAAAATAAAAGAAGGAAATGAAGAAGTGGGGCAGGGGTTGAGAGAGAGAGAGAGAGAGAGAGAGAGAGAGAGAGAGAGAGAGAGAGAGAGAGAGAGAGAGAGAGGAGAGAGAGAGAGAGAGAGAGAGAGAGATGAATGGAGGGTGCAGGTTATAATAGAGAGAGAGAGAGAGAGAGAGAGAGAGAGAGAGAGAGAGAGAGAGAGAGAGAGATGAATGGAGAGTGCAGGTTATAAGAGAGAGAGAGAGAGAGAGAGAGAGAGAGAGAGATGAATGGAGGGTGTAGGTTATAAGAGAGAGAGAGAGAGAGAGAGAGAGAGAGAGAGAGAGAGAGAGAGAGAATGGAGGGTGTAGGTTATAATAGGGTAAGGGAGGGATGAGACAGACTGGGGTTCCATCCATAGAGTAACACAACATTGGGTGTTATTTGTAGCGTGGTGGGTGGTGATACAGGACAATGCCCACTTGATTAATGGACTCACACACACACACACACACACACACACACACACATGATGACACTATTAATACACACACATATGCTAAACACACACACACACACACACATGCTGACACTATTAATAGGCACACACATAAGCTAAACACACACACACACACAGTAAATACACACACACACACACACATGCTAAACACACACACACACACACACACACATGCTGACACTATTAATATACACACACATACAGTAAATACATACACATACATAACACACACACATACACACACACACATACACACATACACATGCTTACAGTCACATGAGCTTGTAATTCCAAATTCTCTCTCTCTCTCTCTCTCTCTCTCTCTCTCTCTCTCTCTCTCTCTCTCTCTCTCTCTCTCTCTCTCTCTCTCTCTCTCAGCATGTACTGTATAGCCAGGAGGTACTGAAAAAGAAAATGTTATTGCTTTGATTTTGGTGCCGTTACGAAGACAAACGAGGGTGAGACGTCGTTTGTTGTCCCTGTCTGCCTCTCCCTTACATTCCACCCACCCACACCCACTCACAGGTAATGATGATGAGGCTGGTGTGAGAGAGAGAGAGAGAGAGAGAGAGAGAGAGAGAGAGAGAGAGAGAGAGAGAGAGAGAGAGAGAGAATTGTGTGTGTATGTGAGTGTGTGTGATGTATATTAAGAGTGAGTTTTGTTGTGTGTGTGAGTGTATATGAGAGTGAGTTTTGTTTGTGTGTGTGAGTGAGTGAATTTTGTCTGTGTTTGTGTGTGTTTGAGTGTATATGAGAGTGAGTTTTGTTTGTGTGTGTGAGTGAGTGAATTTTGTCTGTGTTTGTGTGTGTTTGAGTGTATATGAGAGTGAGTTTGGTGTGTGAGTGTATATGAAAGTGAGTTTTGTGTGTGTGAGTGTATATATATAAGAGTGAGTTTTGTGAGTGAGTGTGTGTGTGTGTGAATGTATATGAGAGTGAGTTTTGTTTGTGTGTGTATATGAGAGAGAGAGAGAGAGAGAGAGAGAGAGAGAGAGAGAGAGAGAGGGTGTGTGTGTGATTTATTGACACTGATGAAGATCCAGGGATTTTATGGATATTGTAAATGGTGTTGGGTGGTGAATGGGTCACTCAAGTCCTATACCTCATCCATCTTCCCTCATCCGTCTGTCTATCCCTCCTGTCTATCCTTCCCTCCTGCCTCTATTACACATACACACACACACATATACAGAGAGAGAGAAACATTGTCGTCTCTCTTTCCTTCCTGTCTCTATCAAACACACACACACATACACACATACACACACACGTTGACGTCTTTCCTTCCTTACTGTTTCATCACACACACACACACACACACACACACACACACACACACACACACACACACACACACACACACACACACAGAAACGTTGTCGTCTGTTCTTCATTTCTGTCTCTATCACACACACACACACACACACACGTTGACGTCTTTCCTTCCTTACTGTTTCATCACACACACACACACACACACACACACACACACACACACACACACACACACACATACACACATACACAAACACACAGAAATATTGTCGTCTCTCCTTCCTCGTTCCTGTCTCTATCACACACTCACACACACACACACACAGAAACATTGTAGTCTTTCCTTCGTTTTTGTCTCTATCAAACATGTTTATGAAGATTAAATATTATGTTGGATTAGTGTGGATTATGCCGGGGAAGTGAAAGGGAAAAAAATGAATTTGCCATATTTGTGTGTGTGTGTGTGTTAGTTTGATCTTAGTGTTTTTAGGGTTATCAAGTCTCGTTT
Source organism: Petrolisthes cinctipes (assembly GCA_033782935.1). Lineage (NCBI taxonomy): Eukaryota > Metazoa > Arthropoda > Malacostraca > Decapoda > Porcellanidae > Petrolisthes > Petrolisthes cinctipes. The sequence continues at coordinate 63,669 of JAWQEG010005669.1, forward strand.
TCTCCGTGTTTGTGTTTTTATGTGTTTGTGTATAATTATTGTATGTGTGTTGTTATTTAATTTATATATTTTTTGGAGGGGTCACTTTCTATTGATGACCGCGTGTGTTTGTTTGTGGGATTGCGTCCATATTTGCGTGAGCCACTTCCCCACTCATCCAGCAACTCACTCACTCACTCACTCACTCACTAACTCACTCATATCTCCCTTCCGCACTCAGCCAACTTACTCACTCACTCACTTTCCTCATATCTCCCTCATGTACTCAACCACTCATCTTCCTCATATCTCCCTCATGTACTCAACCACTCATCTTCCTCATAACTCCCTCCTGCACTCAACCACTCACTCACCTTCCTTCTGCACTCAATCACTCACTCATTCACTCACCTTCCTCATAATTATCTTCCCTCACTCAACCACTCACTCACCTTCCTCATAATTACCTTCCCTCACTCACACCACTCACTTTCCTCATAATTATCTCCCCTCACTCACACTACTCACTCACTTCACTCACCTTCCTTATAATTATCTCCCCTCACTCAACCACTCACTCCACTCACCTTCCTCATAATTATCTCCCCTCACTCAATTACTTACTCACTCCACTCACCTTCCTTATAATTATCTCCCCTCACTCAACCACTCACTCACCTTCCTCATAATTATCTCCCCTCACTCACACCACTCACTTTCCTCATAATTATCTCCCCTCACTCAATTACTCACTCACTCCACTCACTCACCGTCCTCATAATTATCTCCCCTCACTCAACCACTCACTCACCTTCCTCATAATTATCTTCCCTCACTCACACCACTCACTTTCCTCATAAATATATCCCCTCACTTAGTTACTCACTCACTCCACTCACTCACCGTCCTCATAATTATCTTCCCTCACTCACACCACTCACTTTCCTCATAATTATCTCCCCTCACTCAATTACTCACTCACTCCACTCACTCACCGTCCTCATGCTTATCTCCCCTCACTCACTCACTCACTTACTCACTCACCTTCCTCATAATTATCTCCCCTCACTCACTCACTCACTCACCTTCCTCATAATTATCTTCCCTCACTCACACCACTCACTCACCTTCCTCATAATTATCTCCCCTCACTCAATTACTCACTCACTCCACTCACTCACCTTCCTCATAATTATCTCCCCTCACTCAACCACTCACTCACCTTCCTCATAATTATCTTCCCTCACTCACACCACTCACTTTCCTCATAATTATCTCCCCTCACTCAATTACTCACTCACTCCACTCACTCACCGTCCTCATGATTATCTCCCCTCACTCACTCACTCACTCACTCACCTTCCTCATATTATTAGCAGCAGTGAAGGTGACAAAGACGTTGTTGTTGTTGTTGTTGTTGTTGTTGTTGTTGTTGTTATCACTTGAAGTATAACGAGGTCTATAACTTGAGAACTGCCCGCTTGTTGTCTATAAACTTCGTGAACTGGAGGGGGTCGTGGTGGTCTAAGGTGGTCGTGGTGGTAGTAGTAGTAGTAGTAGTAGTAGTAGTGTTGTTGGTGGTTGTCCCCTCTCACGACTAATCACACCACTCCTCCCATATACAGAATAGTAACAATAATAATAATAACCACGACTTCTCCAACAACGAGTTAGTTAGTTAGTTAGTTAGTTAGTTAGTTAGTTAGTTAGTTAGTCAGTTAGTTAGTTAGTTAGTAAGTTAGTTAGTTAGTTAGTTATTGTAATCCTCGACTCATGGGGTGGATTATTTAGAGAGGATAGATGTTGTCTGTATTCTTTCTGGTTGTTGAAGGAAACGTGTTGTGTTGTTGTTGTCGGTGATAAATTTATTCAGAGATGTGTGTTTGTTGTTGTTGTTGTTGTTGTTGTTGTTGTTGGAGGGTTTTTAGTGACTGAGTTGGGGGTTAGGCTAATGAGGTATAGATAAGTAGTGTGTGGGGGTTTAGGTAGGTAGGCAGGCAGGTAGTGTGGGTAGGTCGTGTGTAGGTAGGTAGGTAGGTAGTGGGAGTTGCGATAGGTGGGTAGGTAGGTAGGTAAATTTTGTGTGTGTATGTGTGTGGGTAAGTAGGTATAGGTAAGTAGGTAGGTAGTGTGTGTTTTTATTTTCTTGGTAGGTAGTGTGGGTAGGTAGTGCTTTTGAATTTGTTTTTTTGGTATGTAGGTAGGTAGGTAGGTAGGATGGTTGGTTGGTTATTGCTCTGCTGAGGTATATGCCTGTGTGTGTGTGTGTGTATATATATATATTTTTTTCCAAGCACGTCTAAGTATCTGAGTGAATGAATGGGGCCAAGAGAATGGATGGATGGATGGTGTTGTTGTTGGTGGTGGTGGTGGTGTGAGTGAGGCGGAACACCACGTGGACTCTCTCGCACCTGTCTATCCTTTATGTACCCTCACACCGCCCAGCCACCACGCATGTCACTCACACGCCTCACACGCCCACGCACTCACTCACACGCACACACACATTCACACGTCTGACCACACAAGCTCCTTCGTACACACACACACACACACATTCACACGTCTGACCACACAAGCTCCCTCGTACACACACACACTCACACGTCTGACCAAACTCTCTCTCTCGTACACACACACACATTCACACACACACACACGTCTGACCAAACTCCCTCTCGTACACACACACACACACACACACACACACACAGACAGATTCAGGACAGTTTTTTTTTCTCTCTCTCTCTCTCTCTCTCTCTCTCTCTCTCTCTCTCTCTCTCTCTCTCTCTCTCTCTCTCTCTCTCTCTCTCTCTCAAACACACACACACACACACACTGGACAGTTCTCTCTCTCTCTCTCTCTCTCTCTCTCTCTCTCTCTCTCTCTCTCTCTCTCTCTCTCTCCCCTATACTCTTCTATGTCACATTTATTCCTTTCCTTGCTTTATTGTCGCTATTCTTTCCTTTCTCTCTCTTCTTCTGTTCTTTTTCTCCCTCTTGGTGTTCTCCCCTTTGTTCATCTGTTCTTCTTCGTATTGTTATTCATCTCGTTCTTGTTCTTCTTGCCATAAATATTGTTCGCTCTTTCTGTTCTTCCCTATTCTCTATCTTGTTCTGGTTCTCTCTCTCTCTCTCTCTCTCTCTCTCTCTCTCTCTCTCTCTCTCTCTCTCTCACAAAATTAACAACACACACAAAATCAACGCACACACCTACTCTCTCCCTCTCACACACACACCTACACCTACTCTCTCTCTCTCTCAACGGGTACTCGGGTTGTCGTTCCGAGAGGGCTCTCACTCCCTGGAGTGTTATCACTCCCTGGAGTGGGCAAAGAAGTACCCAAACCTCTTGGAGGTCAGTGGTTGGTGAGATTCCCCGTTCCTCTTCTATCTCATCCCTTCTCTTCTCAACCACTGGTCCTCATCTCTTCCTCTACAACAGCCTGTCAGTTGGGTGACATTGGAGTTCACTCTTATGGTACTCATGAGGCAGGTGTTGTGGATTTCCCTCCACTCTACAACATGGGATATTTCAGTACCTTAGTCTTGCTGGAAAGGCACCTGATTGCTCCTAAAGTTGGTGGAGCACACTTGGTGACAAGTGCCACAGGCCAGGCCCCAAAAGGGTCGCATGGGTTCTAGTTGGGTGTTTCGGATGTTGAGGCCGAGTTGCTGGTCCCTTTGTTTCTTTCTTTGCCAGCCTTGCCCTGGGTGGCTACGCCGGTCCCCTCCTGGGGGATAAAATGTTTGAGGACAAAATGCCACTGTGCGCCGGGTTGGGAAGGCCTCACTCATAACCGGGGCCCAGGGCAAGCGGATGGTCATATTCTGGCACTTTCTGACCCTGCAGGAACTCCCTCCTAGTGTTAGAGGCATCTAGCACAGCGGTATCTGTTTCCATGCATCCTCTTTTTTTATGCAATTTATGGTGACGACCCTAAGTATTTGATAGCTTTTCTTGTTTTTGACACATTAGAACTTGTTAGAAAGAATATTCAAAGCAACAACAATGAATCAGAAACCCAAGTCAAAGAACGGACCTTCTTGTAGAAAGTTTGTATGTCCGGAGTGCGAGGTCTACAGGTGGACTGAGGACTTTAGTGGTGCAAGCCACAAAGACCTAATGGACCACCCTACACCTTGTGACTTCTGTAAGCTCCGAAAAGAGCACTCGCAGGAGATAAATGACTTGAAAAATCAAATTAAGATCTTGCAAGATATGGTAGAAACCCTGAGGGCAGGTCATGTTGGTCAGCGTAGCTGCACCAAGGAACCGTCAACCTCAGAGGAGTCTACTAATAAAATAGTGGCCAGAGAAAGTAAAGAAAATAAAGGAAAGAAAAAGAAAAGAAAACAAAGAAAGACAAAGAAAGGAGCTAGGCCTACTGCTCCAAGCACAAATGACCTTAGAGGGTCACAGAGTTCTCCAAATGGGAACTCTGACGGGTTTACTCGGGTGACTCGGCGGAAGGCTGCTAAATGTAGTCATAAACCTCCAAACCCAGAACCCATCACAACTTCCAACCGATATGCACTTCTCTGCTCTGAAGACAGGGAGGCCATATTGGTTGGTGACTCTCTAGTCAAGGGTCAGGATAGGCACTTTGGTGCAGTAAATGGCACCAAAAGATCTGTCAAGTGCCTTTCAGGAAGAAAAACCAAAGACATCATGAAAGAAGTAGAAAAACTACCAGTCAGTGAAAGCACAACGGTAGTTGCACACGTGTCGGGTAATGATCTGTTCCTTAGGAATGGAGAGACCGGCAACACTGAAGAGATCATCCTCGATGCCATGTACATGGTGGATGAACTCAAGAGATTTAATAGGACAGCAGTAATAGGAATTCTCCCCAGACTTAGTGCCAGTTCCCATGCTCTCTCTAAAGCCATTGGGGTAAATGAGAGGCTTGAGGACATGTGCACCCCTCTTGGTGTTCGGTTTGTGGACCCATACAATGTGTTTTATGGGCGAGCAGACCTTTACTTGCCGGATGGGGTGCTCCTTAACAAGCGAGGGAAGGAAGTCTTCGGGGACATGGTGAACCAGATCCTCTACCGTGTAGTTAGATCTACCCATGTGGTCAGAGAGGGTCGTCAACTGAACGACAGTGATGCTCCTGAAGTGACACCCATAGAGGTGACACCACCTTTGGAGAAAAGGGTAGGAGCATCCTGTCAGAACGAGGGAGGTTCTTCCACAGAGGGTACCCCGGTACCTGAAGTGGTTGCACCACCATCTACGGTAGCTGATGCTGCCAACCTTAGCCTGGTCAGCGATGAGCCTTCGGGAAACGTGTCAGGCTAGGGAGTCAGTCAGTTCAGACAGACTCCCTCAGTGTAGTACTGATAAATGCTAGGTCAGTTAGAAACAAATTTAATGAGCTCAGAGCTCTGATAGCAACTGAAAAAGTAGATATAATAGCTATAACAGAGTCCTGGATCCATGCAAGTGGAAGGGACTATATAGGGGAATTCCATATCCCTACCTTTAGATTATTTCATAGAGACCGACCCGATCGGGAGGGAGGAGGAGTAGCCCTGTATATCCGAGACTCCCTAGATCCAGTGATCTGCAAAGTCGGGTCAGAACAAGAAGTGTTAGGTGTTGACATGACAGTGGGAAGTGGAGTGTATAGATTCATTGTTGTCTACCATCCACTCCACCAACCCATTGATGATGATTCTAAGTTATATAATGAACTTAGTGATCTAATAGGGGAGAAGATTACCATTATACTAGGTGACTTCAACTGCCATGTTAACTGGGTAGATAAAACGGGAGATGCAGAATCAAGAAGGCTCATTGACTTTGCTGATGAAGCTTTCTTGACTCAGTGGGTGACTGAGCCCACAAGGGGAACCAATATATTAGATCTTGTGTTCACCTCTGAAGATGACCTTGTCTCTAGCTTGACTGTAGATGAGCCATTGGGAGGAAGTGACCATAATATAATTAGGTTCTCACTGCAAGTACCCAAGTCTAAAGTTAAAATTCAGAAACAAAGCAAACCCGACCTCAGTAGAGCAGATTTCTGTAATCTAAGAAAGGGAGTTAGTGCAATGCATTTGGAAATGGGTGCTTATTTCGAGACTGCTTTATGGCACAACAATCAATGTTCGTGCCCTCTAAGCCAGTTGGATCCCCAGTGTCCCAACCCAAATGGTTCACACGAGAAATAGCAGCTACAATTAGGAAAAGAAAGGCAGCCTACCGCCAGTTCAAAAGAACAGGTAATTTAGAGATACAAAGTGAATATTACCACCTACGTAGGAAGGTGAATATTACCACCTACGTAGGAAGGTGAAATAACTTGTAGACAGAGCCAAGCGTAACGAGGAACTCCGGATTGCAGCCTTGTGTAAGGAGAATCCCAAGGAGTTTTTTGGTTATGTAAACAGCAGAAAACCCATTAGAAACAAGATAGGCCCATTGCATAATGGGAACGGTGTCTTGCAAAACTCTGATGAAGAGATGGCAGACATTCTAAATTCCCATTTCTCATCAGTGTTCACCCGAGAAGATGGGGGTAACATCCCTGAGCCAGGCACTACTCATGAGGGTGTTACCATAGAAAGAGTCCAATGCAGTGAAGCAGAAGTTAGAGACAGAATAGGTAAATTAAGTGTCAATAAATCTCCCAGTCCTGATGAATTTCTTCCTAGGGTCTTGCGAGAGGTATGTGACCAGGTAACCCCTTACATGGCTGCTATCTTCAATATATCACTTGAAACAGGAGAGGTCCCATCTGACTGGAAGGAAGCAAATGTGACTCCCATATTTAAAAAGGGAGATCGCCATCTTCCTGGAAACTACCGACCAATCAGCCTTACATCTGTAGTAGGAAAGGTATTGGAGGGTATAGTTGCAGATAGAATAGTAGATCATCTTGAATCATATAATTTATTGTATGATTCACAGCATGGTTTTAGGCATCGGCGTTCATGTTTGACCAACTTGATTGAATTTTTCCACGGTATGCTTTCCGAGTATGACCAGTGCCGGGCAATAGACATCCTTTATCTGGACTTTCAGAAAGCCTTTGATAAAGTACCTCATCAGAGGTTGATGGCAAAAACCCTTGCACTGGGAATAAGGGGCATGCTTGGTAAATGGATTGAGAATTGGCTGACTGACCGGCGCCAAACAGTAGTAATCAATGGGGAAGCCTCAAGTTGGGCATCAGTCACAAGTGGGGTTCCTCAAGGTTCAGTTCTAGGTCCACTACTCTTTATAATCTACATTAATGATATAGATGTGGGCATTGTCAGTCGAATTGCAAAATTTGCTGATGACACCAAGTTAGGGTGTAATGCTTCATCATTTGAAAAGGTAGAACAACTACATAAAGACCTAGAGAAAGTAGGAGAGTGGTCTGAACGATGGCAGATGCCATTCAATTTGGATAAGTGTAAAGTGATGCACATAGGTCCAGCCAATCAGAGAGCCAGTTACTCTTTGTTGGAAAGTGAAATTAGTAGTACTGACTTGGAGAAAGACTTAGGTGTACTGATCAGCAGTGACCTCAAATTCTCCAAGCAGTGCCTTGAAGTAGAGAAGAAAGCCCAGAGGCTTCTTGGTTACATAAAGAGGCAATTTAGATTTAGAAACAAAGAGATAGTCCTCACTCTGTACAATTCTTTGGTTCGGCCACATCTGGAATATGCTGTGCAGTTCTGGTCGCTGACTCTCAAGAAAGACATTGCGAGGCTTGAGAGAGTCCAGGCTAGGGCCACCAAGCTGATCCCATCAATTAAGCACATGGGCTACCAGAGAAGGCTGCAGGCACTAGGTCTCTTCTCATTAGAGACGAGACGCTTGAGAGGTCAACTAATTGAAGTTTTCAAAATCCTTCGTGGATATGAAAACATTGATTATCAGTGCCTGTTTAGCTTAAACACTAATGCAACTAGAAACCATGGATGGAAACTAGACTTTAAACGCTTCCGCCATAATACGTTAGGTAATTTCTTCACACATAAAATCTGCAATGTCTGGAATCAGCTACCAGCAGAGGTAGTTGATAGTTCCTCGATAGAGCAGTTCAAGAAACAGTTAGACAAAGTTCTGCCAAGCCTGTTAGAGTTAAAGTGATTGTTTCCTCCTTTCCTGTACAAAAATTTCCTAGTCCGGCCTTTTTTCCTCCGTGTTAGGTACATTTCCATTTCCATACCCGCAATGCGGGTGGAAGAGGTGGGTGGGGAGAGCCTTCTCTTTACTGTACTTTTCTCTCACTATTAGTTAGCAACTACTACTACACCTACGGTACCTCCTTGGTATGGGTTGTAAGACCTTTTGAGGTGCTACTTGTCCTTGTAACTCTCTCTCTCTCTCTCTCTCTCTCTCTCTCTCTCTCTCTCTCTCTCTCTCATCAAGGGGCAATAAGAGACAGACAAACAGACAGACAAGCTGGGTGTGATCCAATCTTGTTTTCCCCACCCAACTCTCATCAATCAATCAACACCTTCTAGCGGGAACCTGGACTCAACCACCACTACTCAGACTTCATCACTTGTCCATCTTTGGGAGGTTTCAATCACTTATTACTGCACTCGTGTTTACTGCTTCAATTGTTGTTGGTTTCATAATGCTTCAATTGTTTGTTTGTTTGGCTGTTTTATTTGGTCTGATGCTGCTTCATTCAATTATTGCTGTTTCAGATATGTACATTGTTTCATTAGGGTGTGTGTGTTCTGCTTCACTAATTAACTATATAAACTATGTAGAAATGCAACTCTATATTCTTGGTATATAATAATAATAATAATAATAATAATAACAACGATAGAATAATTATTTTACCATGTTTATATTACACTCCTTTACCAACGAACTAATTCCAATGGAGATCTTATAGTGCATTTATTTACTATCTCTAGGTATTCGAAGCACACCTGAACACGTATTAGTGCTCGTGACTGTACAACATTACCACCTCATCTGTCCTGTAATAATGATTGAAAGTTATACACATATGCAATTCACACGAGGCTAATTTTAGTTGAGGTCTCAGTGTTTAATAATAGACTTTAATAATAGACAGCTAATTTGTCGACCGTGCTAACATACATACATACATACATATCATCCACGCCGCTTGCTTGCTTGCTTAATTTAGAACCCTGTGATAGAGGATGAGAACTGGGGGCTTCTGATTCCTCCTGACAATGCCACGAAACAAGCTCCTTCCATATAGGTGTGTGTGTTTCGTGGCAATATTTGAAGGACTCACTTACCTCCAATTTTCTGACTACATCGCATCAACTAGAGTCAGGGCCTTGTATGATTCCTCCAGAGTATGCCAGGAAACACAAAATTAATTAATGGTGATCGACTTGTAGCTTGGAATTGCATATGAGGAAACAGTTGCTCCAGAATCATCAACCATAATTTGACGCCACCGCCACCCGCTGTTATGTTCCGTTCCACTCCCCCCCCCACTCCTCCCCACTCGTTGCCAGCCCCGCCCCTGAGAACACAACCCCCTTAACCCCCCAAACTCCCCACTCGTTGACAGCCCCCCCCCCCCTCCAACTCCCCGCCTGGAAACACAACCACTTCAACACTTCTTTCGGATTTATTTCTTAATTCTTCATTTTTCTTAATTTCAGGTCGATTTTGCACACATGAACCTCAATAACACACACACACATATGTAGCTCACAGGAACCTCAAGATTACACACACACACACACACACACACACACACACACACATTCTGTACACACTTTTAACCCACAGCAACCTCAATAACACACACACACACACACACGTAGCTCACAGGAACTCAAGATTACACACACACACACACACACACACACACAAACACACATCCTGTACACTTATAACTCACAGCAACCTCAATAACACACACACACACACACACACATACACATACACATACACACTGATTTCACTACGACCCTCACTTCTTTCTTCTTTTATCTTATTTTAACAACGTCACCATCTCTATTATTATCAACTCCTTCGATAGCTCAGTTGGTAGAGCGGTGGACTGTAGTTGGTAAATATATGACAGACATCCATAGGTCACTGGTTCAAATCCGGTTCGAAGGATATCAATTTTTTTCATTTTTTGACAATCCTGATGTGCCATATATATATATTTGAGTCAGTTTTTCTCCATCTCCCTTTTTCTCATTCATCTGTTCTCTTTTTTCTACTAGGTCGTCTTTTGTTGTTTTTCTGTTCTGTTGCCAGCTGTTCTCATTTTCCCGCCAAAACTTCCCACCCAACACTCGTACAGCAGGTTCCCGCCAAAAGTTGTTCCCGCCAAGTCATATGACCTACAATACAACTTTCACTTCTGCAGTGCCTTCGATAGCTCAGTTGGTAGAGCGGTGGACTGTAGTGGGTTCCAAGACAGCAGACATCCATAGGTCACTGGTTCGAATCCGGTTCGAAGGACATATATAATTTTTTATCACACTGGGAAATGAATATTGTTGAAGAGTCGTATGGCCGCCACCCTCACACGAAACAATACATATTATGACTCTTAAAGGGGTGAGGGCTTGGGGGGGGTTTGGGGGGTGCGGGAATAGGGGGACAGGCTTGGGGGGGTGGGTTTGGGGGGTGCGGGAATAGGAGGACAGGCTTGGGGTGGGTGGGGTTGGAGGGTGCGGGAATAGGGGGACAGGCTGGGGGGGGGGTAGAAAGTCTGTCCCCTATTCCCGCAGCCCCCTAACCCCCCCCCCTCCCCCTAGCCTGTCCCCCTACTCCCACACTCCCGCACCCCCCCCCCCCAAGCCTGTCACCCTATTCCCACACCCCCTTAAGGACCCTGTGATCGTGTATGAGACCTGGTGGTGGCTTCTGATTCCTCCTGACTATGCCACGAAACAAGATCATTCCAAATAGGTAGGACCCACTAACCTTCAATTTTTTACTACCTCACGTGGGTCCTTAAGGGGATAGTATACTTTTGGTACTGTACATTGGAGTGCCTTGAGTCCTCCAATGTATATGCCAGGAAACAGGACCTGCACAAAAATAATGGTGTCCTGTTGCTTGGAATCGTTTGGAGGAATCGTACAGTTGCTCCAGATTTACCAACACTAGACTTTTTTGGAGGAATCAGTAGCCCTTCTGTTTCACCCACAACTGAGGAAACCATATAAAACCTGCTGAATGTGTGTGTGTGTGTGTGTGTGTTCCTCTCTCTCACATTACAGACAGGGTTTCATGTATAGGTGAATGTACAGTCGTGGTCAATAATAATCATCCACATATGGGTATCTCAAACAATTTACTATATAATATTTTCACGTTCAAGATATGGTGTTATTGTTTTAAGTAGTATGTAGCTGCTTGTATTAAATTAAAAGATGGTACTTAACCTATTTATTGGAAAGTTTATCATCTAAGGAACAGAGGGAAGCTGTCAAACTCTTACGTGAGTTACCCCTATATGGATGATTATATTTGACCACGATTGTATGTTGGTTAATCTGGAGCAACTGTATGATTCCTCCAAACTTATCCAAGCAACAGGACACCATTATTTGTTTTTTATCTGGTCCTCCTGTTTCTTGACATACTTTGGAGTAGCCTAATCAATTAAGGCGCTCCAATTATTGTACCTTATCTACTTATCTTTTAATGGTGCTGTTTTGGGTTTGATATTTAGTTTAGTTTTTCTTCTTTTACCTCATTCATTCTTGTTCTTTCTTCCTTCCCCTCATCCTTATAACTTTCTTCTCCCTTCCTTCCTGCCTCTGATTTCGTTTCTCCTCATGCATCTCTCCCTACTGTGTTTTCTTCCCTTCTCCTTTATCTTCTTTCATTCCTCTTTCCCTATACCCTCTCCTCCCTTCCCAACTTAATTGAACTGTCCTTCCCTTCTCTCCCTTCTCTCCCTCCCTCTCGTCTCTCATCACTTCCTTCTTATTCTTCTATTTTTTTTTTTGAACTTAATTGAACTGTCCTAGTGTCCTTCCCCTCCCTCCCTCTCATCTTTCATCACTCTTATTCTTCTGTTCTATTTTATTTAGTCGTCATTTGTTTTCTTCTGTTGCCCATCCGTTCTCATTTTCCCGCCCTTCTTCCCGCCAAAAGTTCCCGCCAAAAATTCCCGCCAAGTCAAATGACGTACTATACAACTTTCCCTTCTTCAGCGCCTTCGATAGCTCAGTTGGTAGAGCGGTGGACTGTAGTGGGTTCAACAACAGCAGACATCCATAGGTCACTGGTTCGAATCCGGTTCGAAGGACAAGAGTTTTTATTTTTAATTAACACCACCAAACTTACGAATGGCGATATCAACAAGATTGGCGCCATTCAGGGGAGAGATTCTCTTGTTGGTGAATTGGAGGGTTATTATTGATCCCTGCTAAGTATCATGTCAGGAAACAGGAAACAGATTAGCAAAAATAATAGGTGGTCTGTTGCTTGGAATAGTTTGGGGGAATCACAGACCTTCCAATTCACCAACAAGATCTGAATCTCCCCTTATTAATCGGGCATCACGAGAGAGAGAGAGAGAGAGAGAGAGAGAGAGAGAGAGAGAGAGAGAATTATCAGTGCTCGAATAATGTAGAGATACAGTACTGTACAATAACAATCACCATGGTAGAAGTGAAGATAGTGTTTGTTTATTTCCTGCATGCATGTCTGTATGTATATGATGTCGAAGAGAGAGAGAGAGAGAGAGAGAGATGTAGGCATTGAGATAGGCAGGTACTGTAGGTAGACATAGATAGGTACTGTATATAGGTAGGTGTGGGGGATGGGGGTGGGGGGGGGGGGTGCTGGGTGGGAGGGGAAGTTTAGAAAGAGAATGGCCACCTGTTGCATTATCACCGGGGTTTGGGGTGTGTTGGGGGGGTGGGGGGCAAACACGGGTATATAAAATTTTAAAGAGTAATATATAGGTAATAGTAATAGATAATAATAATAGTAATAGTTATGTAGGGCAATAGGTAAGGTATGAAGTACGTGTTATATGTAGAAAGTTACTAATAAGGGCTGAGGACGAGAGATAACAATTATATATGTTATCAGATGAGGTTATGCTACTGAGGGTAAATTTTATCTCTTGTATACCAACCAGTTAATGATTTCTCTCTCTCTCTCTCTCTCTCTCTCTCTCTCTCTCTCATACAAACTTTACATTTCACTCTCTCTCTCTCTCTCTCTCTCTCTCTCTCTCTCTCTCTCTCTCTCTCTCTCTCTCTCATACAAACTTTACATTTCACACTCTCTCTCTCTCTCTCTCTCTCTCTCTCTCTCTCTCTCTCTCTCTCTCTCTCATACAGACGCTACATCTCTCTCTCTCTCTCTCTCTCTCTCTCTCTCTCTCTCTCTCTCTCTCTCTCTCTCTCTCTCTCTCTCTCTCTCTCTCTCTCTCTCTCACACACACACACACAGACTTTAAATCTTCCTTTCATGTCCCCTTTCCAGCTAGCTAATACATATTCCACTTCTTTCCTATAAATGCTCCGAGTGACGCAATTAATAACAACCTATCATAGTGTCGTGGTAGACAAGACTGACTAAAATACCTTGTGCCAATTATTATTATTATTCCTGGGCTGTAATTTGGCAAACGATCAAATATTACACACGAGTTAACCCGAATTAAAATGGTTTTCTGTAAGTAAATGTGGCTTTCCCCGTCAACACCCCATTTTCTTTGCCCATTTATGTTAAACTTGTGGAAACTATTGTAATTTACTACTTTTTTCAGTACTTCATGATTGGTCAACCTAACTTTTAACATTTTCTTTTCAAATGATAATGATTGTATGTTAATTTCATTCAATTTCTCCCTCATTCATAGAGTTACATTTTCCTTACTTAATTAAGGACTCTGTGATCATGTTTGAGAATTAGAGGCTTCTGATTCCTCCTGACTATGCCACGAAACAAGCTCCTTCCTTATAGGTGGCGTTTCGTGGCAATATTTGAAGGACTCATTTATCTCCAACTTTAAGACTACATGACAGTGTTGGTAAATCTGGAGAAACTGATTAAATTCTCCAAACTATTCCAAGCAACAGGACACCTCTATTATCGTTCAACTGGTCCTTTTTCCTAGCATACTATGGAGGGATCAAGGCTCTCCAACATACAAAAAAGAATAAAAAAAACTAAAAAAAACTATATTGAAACGCTCCGTTGAAAACCCGTCTACTTTATAAACAACAAATATGGCGGCCGACGAGAGAGTAGCTGTCAACTGCTGGAATCCCCGTAAGTCTTGGCTATAAAATGCTTACCAGTGACATTGTGATTAATTATAGGAATCTTAGGAGACAGAACGCTGTAAAAAAAGGACAAGAACTATAGTAGAAAAGGAAAAATAAAAAAAAATGGTTGTGGTAGAGTTTGTAAAAGTTATAGATGGCGCGTGGTGTTGGAATCATTCGTAGTACAATATAGTAAAGAATATATAATTATAAACTCCATAGACGATCTGGTACACTGAATGCCTTAATAAAGATGTTTAGAAGGTAAGAAAACGTTTACTATTTCATCGTTGCAGTTAAATTACATGGCAATGCTTGAATATCGTAATAATTATAGGCTACTTAAAACACGTATACAGTTCTAACACACTATTATTTTTTATGTGCAGTATTTATTTTAGAAGTGATAAAATGTCTTGTTGGTATTCTCTTTGACATATATTTTGCTCATAACGAACACACTGCAACACACACGACACCTGCAAATCGTGGTGTAATATAAGTTAATAATTTGGCATTTTTTAAGAACAGTTTCATCTGGACTTCTTCAATTGTTTTATATAGTTTTTCATGGTTTGTTTTAGTGTTCCATTGATCTTTTTCATGAAATTATTGTGAGGAAAACATTTAACATGGGCTCACCTAACCTAAGCTTACCTAATCTAACACAACATAACCTGACCTAACCTAACCTAACCTAACCTCAGATGTTGCCCCAATCCTAATTAAGGCCTAACTGGGTTGGTTAGGTTAGGTTGGTTTAGGTCAAGTCAGGATAAAAGTTTTTCCTCACTAAAATTTGTAAAACAATGAACAAAACATCCAATAATTTAATAGGCATAAATAACTATGAAAAGTTCAGCTGGAACAGTTCTTCAGTAATGTTAATTATATTATTTAAAAAATTATTTAACTGAACTGTACTATACATGACTGTCTTGTTTTTCTCTGTATACTAATAGGGACCATTTAAACACTTTTTTTTTTATGGTATATCCATCACATATTTTGAGTTTTTCATATATTCCCCCACTCCATATAATTTTTAGGAGGGCCTTGGATTTTGATCGGGTGGTTTTGGGTGGGTGGATGAAAAACATGTATATAATTTTGCTTATTTTAAAATGACTTAACATGATTTTGGATGGCTTGAGAGGGATTCTGTCTTCTTACACCCCTAGTCCTTAAAATCATTCAAAGAGAGAAGAAGGGACACAAGACCTCCACCCACCATAGGGACCAAAGTGCAAATGCATAAATTTCCCTTCCTGATGAGCCAAGGTACCGCCTACTGGTATTTATTTGTACAGTATTAGTTCTATTATTATGATTTACAGTTTTATACAACAGCGTAGATATTTAACAAAGAGAGAGAGATGTATATATAAGCCTTTTACAGCGCGGGAATGGGTGAACTCGAGTCCATAGTGCCTTCTCTCGGGTTAGAAATTTTCAGAGGCAAACATATTCGGATGAGGTGATCAGTTTGGTTACCGCTGACGAACGAACACACACAAATGTTGGATTTAAAAAAAATGCTTATCCTTCGAACCGGATTCGAACCAGTGACCTATGGATGTCTGTTCTTGAACCAACTACAGTCCACCGCTCTACCAACTGAGCTATCGAAGGAGTTGAAAGTGAAAGAAGTGGGTGGGGCTGTTATAAAAAATGATGTGGGGGAGAAGCGAGATGCGAGTGCGTGCTGTGTGTGTGTGTGTTTTTTTATCTTGAGATTCCTGTGGGGTAAAATCGGCTTGAAATGAAGGAAATGTAGAATTAGCGTTGAATACGAAAACAAGATAACATATATAATTTAAACACCAAACCGAGAAAGACTGACCGAATGTAAATATAGGAGCAGTACTGAGGTAACTTTGAGGAGGAAGAGATTGCAAGGTTGGTTTGTAACTATCATAGCTAGTGTTTCGATGCAGTTGTTTGATATGACAGTATTCACCACCAACACCAACACAGAAATCACCACCACTATACCAACACCATCACCATCACATCAATCACTACCACTACCAGCAAATATATATACAGTACAGTACAGAGGAATATAACTATGAACTGTATCTAGATTTTATCATGCCATATTTTCCAGGTTTTTGCGTGGTTCGTGAAGTGTGTGATGGAAGGACAATGGTACAGTTACAGACATATGAAACAGACACACTTGAAACACGGGACCCCTCACTGTGCATATGGATGAAACTTTGGTGTGTGGAAGTGCGTCCTATATTCTATCCTTGATCTTGTTTGATGAAGTGTGTCTGTTTCATGTGTCCGCAACTGTACATACCTCGTACGTACCTCGACCCAGTATGCATGGCCACTGACTGTGTATCGCCACTCAAGACCCCCAACTGTACCGTACATGTCTTGTACTGTAAGGAAGGGGGAGTAAGTAGCTGGCATTCATTCCCCTGGCTGGGTAGAGATGAAGTGAAGGCCCTGGCACTTAAGGTGGTAATTCTTTTTTGGTACATTGGAGTGCCTTGATTCCTCCAAAGTATGCTAGGAACAGGACCAGAAGAGCAAAAATAATGGTGTTCTGTTGCTTGGAATAGTTTGGAAGATTCAGTTGCTCCAGAATTACCAAAACAAAACTTCCCCCTTAATAATAAAGGGTGGGAAGCAGTGGTGAATTATTAGTGGTCAGGGAAAGGAGGATATCACCAAGGGAAATCATCCACCACATCTTTTTTCATCGCATCATAAAAGGTAAAGACTCAGTCAACTATATGTGGTACTAGGACATGATAAAATTTTGGTACTGTACTGTACAATATATGAAGGTGTGTGTGTGTGTGTGTGTGTGTGCGTGGTGTGTGTGTGTGTGTGTGTGTGTGTGTGTGTGTGTGTGTGTTGTTGTTGTTGTTGTTGTTGTTCATTATGTGGCTTCACCATCTTTACGTAATTTAGATACAATATATTATGAAGAGGTATGTGTGTGTGTGTGTGTGTGTGTGTGTGTGTGTGTGTGTGTGTGTGTGTCGTTCATCATAAGACCTCACCATCTTCACGTAATTTGCAGTTTTTATAATCTCAAAAATTGGTCTGGGGGAAATGTGAGCAATTAAGTGAAGGGTTTGCAATATAGCCTTGACGCAACATTTAGATTACCTCGTTCTACATTGTAATTAACGTGAAGCAGACAATTACAGGTCCCATCCTCCCCCCTGCCCCCCTCCCCCCTATATGCCTAGAGTGTACAGTTACGATCAGAAGTCATACATCAGGTGAATTAAAGTAAGTCATCTGTAAGGGGGTGGTAATACACTTTTGATACATTGGAGTGCCTTGATTCCTCCAAAGTATGCTAGGAAACAGGACCAGAAGAGCAATAATAATGGTGTTCTGTTGCTTGGAATAGATTGGAGGATTCAGTTGCTCCAGATTTACCAACACTGTAATTATTAACCCCCTTAAGGGAGAAATTTTGTGTTGGTAAATCTGGAGCAACTGAATCCTCCAAACTAACTATTCCAAGCAACAGAACACTATTATTTTTGTTCATCTGGTCCTGTTTCCTGGCATACGTTGGAGGAATCAAGGCACTCCAATGTAACAAAAAAGAATTACCCCCTCCTTCACGACCCGAGCCACGAATTCTACAGTATTATGATGGAAGTGGTAGAGTGACACCCACCTCCTGGTTGTTTGTTTGTGTGTCACAGTGATGCAATAAATGTATGTACACTCGCAATCCAAAATATGTATCCAGGTTTGCTTCGAATACCCTGCATGATCGAGTATTAAGCGAGCTCAAGCAAATATGAAACAGAATAAGCGTTGTTTGTTATTGGTTCACTAGTATCTCAAATGATTCGAAACTTTAACAAGACCTGGATACAAATTTTGGATTGCGAGTGTACAGTTGGACACATGAATGGGTGGTACAGCCCAAGTGAAAGATGGTCAATTTCTCCCAATATCAAGTTCCTTAGTGGCAAATAGGAGACATCAGGGGCAGAAGTCAGTATTGAGGATGGTAATAAAAAGCAAGTACCTGATAATAGACACTTGTTACTCAAATGGGACAAGTATCTTTCACCTGGGCTGTACCACCCATTCATGTTTCCAACTGTACCTGACCCTCTCTGTATTATCTCTCCATGTGTTAAGAGACCCTGTGATTATGTATGAGACCTGGTTGCCTCTGATTCCTCCTGACTATGCCACGAAACAAGCTACTTTAAATGTAGGTGATGTTTCGTGGCAATGTTTGAAGGACTCTCTCTAACTTCCAATATTCTGACTACATCACGGGGTCCCTTAAACGTAAAAAAATTATTGTCCTTCGAACCGGATTCGAACCAGTGACCTATGGATGTCTGTTACATTTTTACCAACTACAGTCCACCGCTCTACCAACTGAGCTATCGAAGGAGTAGAAAGTATACTGGACTGGACTGGTACATACTACATATCCATCCATTGGTAAGACACACACAGACGCAGGAGGAGTGAGTGACTGGAGGAAGGCAGACACACAGGAAACCAATATTTTTTTTTCTTTTCCTGTTCTCTCTTTTATTACTATCATTGTTTGTTGTCTTTGTTCTCTCTCTTTTATTACTATCGTTGTTGTTGTCTTTGTTCTCTCTTATTCTCTCTTTATTACTATCGTTGTTGTTGTCTTTTATTCTCTCTTTTATTCTCTCTTTTATTACTATCGTTGTTGTTGTCTTTGTTCTCTCTCTTTTATTCTCTCTTTTATTATTATCATTGTTGTCTGTTCTCTTCTTTTATTCTCTCTTTTATTACAATCGTTGTTGTCTTTGTTCTCTTTTTTATTCTCTTTTATTATTATCATTCTTGTCTTTGTTCTCTCTCTTTTATTCTCTCTTTTATACTATCATTGTTTGCTGTCTGTTCTCTCTTTTATCTCTCTTTTATTACTATCGTTGTTGTCTGTTCTCTCTTTTATTCTCTTTTATTACTATCATTGTTTGTTGTCTTTGTTCTCTCTCTTTTATACTCTCTTTTATTACTATCATTTCTGTCTTTATGGGAGATTGAAATATACGTTCAATAAATATTACTTGAAATGGGAGATTAAAATATACGTTCAATAAATATTACTTGGGATGTGAGATTATTTACATTATTCCTTGTCATGGAACTTTACTGGGAAATACCCGGTTCTCTTACTTCCCTCTTATTACTCATACGGGTTGTGGAAAAAGAGATGCAGGATATATATATAATTAAGGGGAGTAATACACTTTTTGGTATGTACATTGCAGCACCTTTATTCCTCCAAAGTATACCAGGAAAAGAAGGACCAAATTGACACAAAATAATGGTGGCCTGTTGCTCAGAATACTGTGTGTGTATGTGGATGCTGTAAGGGTGTGTGTGTGTGTGTGTGTGTGTGGTTGCTGTAATGGTGTGTGTGTGTGTGTGAGTGTGTGTGGTTGCTGTAATGGTGTGTGTGGGTGTGTGAGTGTGTGTGTGGTTGTGGTTGCTGTAATGGTGTGTGTGTGTGTGTGTGTGTGTGTGTGTGTGTGTGTGAGTGATGATTAAAGGATCTGGTCTCATTAATATTATAAACAACTTTGGCTTCTTGTGTTGGTTTTAATGATTTGCTTTCTTTACACCTCACACTTCGACGACCCCCCCCCCCACCACCCCCCCACACACACATACCCCCCACCCCCCCCCCCCTCTTGCTTCATGCTTCACTTCACCCCACCCACTCCATTCATTCATCTATCCACCCACCACCACCACCTTCTCCTTCTTCACACCCTACCTACCTCACACGTCAATTCATCTTACCACATCTCACCCACTCTCCATTCAACCCAATCACCACCACCACTAATACTTTCACACCCTGCTTACCTCACACCTCAACTCACCTTCCCACACCTCCCCCACAAACCTTACCTCACCTCTCGCTTTACCTCATTCCTCACCTCCCACCAACCAACTCTACATCTCATTTATCTCACCTACATACATACATTCCACCTCTTAACCTCACCTGCTGCCTCACACCTTCTTCCTCACACTTCACCTCACCTCACAGTCCCTCCACTTACAAGACCCGTGTCCCCTGCCAAGTGAGGTGAGACCCAGGGGCAGTGTGAGGTGATGAGGATATTTTACTTTTATCTTCCTCCTCCTCCTCCTCTCTTTCTCTTTCTCCTCCTACTCCTTCTCTTTCTCCTCCTCTTCCTCTTTCTCCTCCTCTTCCTTCTCCTCCTCCTCTTTCTCCTTCTCTTCCTCCTCCTCCTCCTCCTCCTCCTCCTCCTCCTCCTCCTCCTCCTCCTCTTCCTCCTCTTCCTCCTCTTCCTCCTCCTCTTCCTCTTTCTCTTCCTACTCCTCCTCTTTCCTCCTCCTCTCCTCCTCCTCCCTCCTCTCTCCTCTCCTCCTCCTCCTCCTCCTTTCTCCTCTTCCTCCTCTTCCCTCCTCCCCCTCTTCCTCTTCCTCCTCTTCCTCCTCCTCCTCCTACTCCTCTTCTTTTTATTTATTTTTTTTTGTTGCCTCGAGCCAAGTTTATTTATATCATTATAATATACAATTTTTTTTTTTTTTATATATCTTTGAATAAATATATTTCTCTTAGTATTCGATAACTAACCCAGTATTTAACCAGACTCACGTGCTTTTGTTTATCTCTTTTTATCTCTAGGTATGTCAACTTCACTTCCCATTCCTTATCTTATGACCTGATAGACAGATAGATAGATAGATGTGGTCCAGTTAATTAATATATAGAGAGAGACCTTGGATTATTATTATTATTATATATATATTTTTTTTTTTAATTTGTGTGTTTGTGATTTTAAGGACTTTGACGGGGGATGATCTCTCTCTCTCTCTCTCTCGTCTCTCTCTCTCTCTCTCTCTCACACACAAGTAAATATCAATTATTCTTATCCCATCTCATATGATCCAACTTTCACTCTCTCTCTCTCTCTCTCTCTCTCTCTCTCTCTCTCTCTCTCTCTCTCTCTCTCTCTCACACATACACACACACAAATATCAATTATTCTTATCCCATCTCATCTGATCCAACTTTCACTCTCTCTCTCTCTCTCTCTCTCTCTCTCTCTCTCTCTCTCCCCCCTCACACCCAGACTCACGCCATTCTCTTTCGCACCCTCACACACTCTTGCCCCACCCCCCCCACACACCTTTTACTTTCACATTTTCACACACACACACACACACACACCCTTCTCTCTCCCCCACACACTCAGACCCACAACATTCATTCATTCTATTTCACACCCCACACACCCACACACACACCCATGTCTCCCACACCTTCACCACACACACACCCTTTCTTTCAAACTTTCACACCCACACCTTCCTTCCTCCACACCCACTAACTTCATCAATGATAGATGCGTGTCAGGGTTGAGTTAATGAGATTAGTAAGATTCCACCTGTTATCATGCATGTGAGGGATGATAAGAAGGGAAGGAGAGAGGGAGAGAGATGGTACTGTACGAATAAACTATCAGTGTCGTGGTGTGTGTGTCTCTGTTAAGGTGGTATGTAATTCTTTTTTTGATACATTGGAGTGCCTTGATTCCTCCATGCAAAGTAGGCCAGGAAACAGGACCAGAAGAGCAAAAATAATGCTGTTCTGTTGTTGCTTGGAATAGTTTGGTGGATTCAGTTACTCCAGATTTACCAACACAAAACTTCCCCCTAAAAGTGCTGTGTTATGCTACCTACGTATGTATATTGTGCTGTTGTGTGTATGTGAAGGTGTGGTGGTGGTGGTGGTGGTGGTGGTGGTGGTGGATATTGTTCTGTACGGATGCTGTGGAGTTTGGTAGTGACTGGACGAGGTGGTGTGTGTGTGTGTGTGTGTGTGTGTTGTGGAGTTGGCAGTGACTAGACGAGGTAGTGTGTATGTGTGTGTGTGTGTGTGTGTTGTGGAGTTGGCAGTGACTAAACGAGGTATTGTGTGTGTGTGTGTGTGTTTGGTAGTGACTGGACGAGGTGGTGTGTGTGTGTGTGTGTATGTTGTGGAGTTGGCAGTGACTAAACGAGGTAGTGTGTATGTGTGTGTGTGTGTGTGTGTGTGTTGTGGAGTTGGCAGTGACTAAACGAGGTATTGTGTGTGTGTGTGTGTCTGTCTGTCTGTGTGTGTGTGTGTGTGTGGTTGGCAGTGACTTAACGAGATAGTGTGTGCGTGTGTGTGTATGTACTCAGGAATTATTTGTTTCCAAAATTGAAAGAGAGAGAGAGAGAGAGAGAGAGAGAGAGAGAGAGAGAGAGAGAGAGAGAGAGAGAGAGAGACTGAGACTGACTGTTCGTGCCTGCAACTCACTTCTGGGGGATTTCTTTATTTACCAATCGTAAAGACCATCACACCTTTATACATCAACTCCTCCACAGTTTCCTTTATCGGACATCACAGCATTGCAACACACATCACATCACATCACATCACATCACAATACAATACTATCACTATCACATCATTACATTACATTACAATACTATCACTATCACTGCATTACATTACAGCATAATACCTACCACTATCACTGCATTACATTACAGCATAATACTACCACTATCACTGCATTACATTACATCACAATACTACCACTATCACTACATTACATTACATCACAATACAATACTACCAACATCACATCATCACATCACATCCCAATACTATCACTATCACTGCATTACATCACATTACACTATAACACTACCAACATCACATCACTACATCACATCACACCCACTACAAAGCATCATATCACAATCCTAACACCATCACTTCATTACAAACATCACATCACATCACAATCCTAACACCAT
>JAWQEG010005670.1:0-2500 GCA_033782935.1 Petrolisthes cinctipes
TATATATATATATTACAGGTATGTGTGTGAGTATATGTGTGCAACAATAATAATAATAATAATAATAATAATAATAAAATATACACCAACCAACCAACCACCCAACCAACCCACCCACCCAACCAACAAAATAAATATACATACACACACACATACACCAACCAACCATACCAACCAACCCACCCAACCCACCACTCACCCTTCCACCTAACCTACAAAATACATCACACACACACACACACACACACACTCAACCAACCAACCAACCTACCTACCTACAAAATACACACACACACACACAACCAACACCCACTCAACCAACCCACCAACCAACCAACCCTTCCAACCACCCTTCCACCTAACCTACCAAACACACACACACCAAACAACCCCACCTAATCTAACCAATCCACACCCACCCCATCATCTACAGGAAACACATGGGGGCGTATCAGAAGCAGGAGGTGAAGGAGCGGTAGGGGTACGGGACCACAAGAAACCTTTATCAACTGTGCCGACATATCAATCACCACCAACACGGGGTACCTTCCCTACAGGAGACGATGCTAACCCAAATTGACAACCCTTGGCTTTTATATTACCGTAAAGAATTCCAGGTGTCCACAGAGATCACACACCTAGCCCTCTATCTAATGGTTGATTCCACTCGTTGTAAGGTGTGTATAAGTGTATAAGTGTGTGTATTATCGTAAAGAGTTCCGGGTGTACACAGAGATCACACACCTAGCCCTCTATCTAATGGGTTGATTCCACTCGTAGTAAGGTGTGTATAAGTGTGTGTATAAGTGTATAATTGTGTGTATAAGTATGTATATTACCGTAAAGAATTCCCAGGTGTACACAGAGATCACACACCTAGCCCCTCTATCTAATGGGGTTGATTCCACTCGTTGTAAGGTGTGTATAAGTGTGTGTATAAGTGTATTTGTTGTGGTATAAAGTGTGTGTGTAAGTATATTTTATAGGTGTACACAGAGATCACACACCTAGCCCTCTATCTAATGTGTTGATTCCACTCGTTGTAAGGTGTGTATAAGTGTGTGTATAAGTGTATTAGTGTGGTATAAGTATGTGTGTAAGTATATTTTACAGGTGTCCACAGAGACCATACACCTAGACCGCTATCTAATGGGTTGATTCCACTCGTTGTAAGGTGTGTATAAGTAGATAAGTATATGTATAAGAGTGTGTGTAAGTATAGTATTTATAGTTGTGTATAAGTGTGTGTATAAGTATATATTATAAGTGTACACAGAGATCACACACCTAGACCGCTATCTAATGGGTTGATTCCACTCGTTGTAAGGTGTGTATAAGTGTATAAGTTTGTGTGTATAAGTGTATGTATGTGTATTATCGTAAAGAGTTCCCGGGTATACACAGAGATCACACACCTAGCCCTCTATCTAATGGGTTGATTCCACTCGTTGTAAGGTGTGTATAAGTGTATAAGTGTGTGTATAAGTGTATGTATGTGTATTATCGTAAAGAGTTCCCAGGTATACACAGAGATCACACACCTAGCCCTCTATCTAATGGGTTGATTCCACTCGTTGTAAGGTGTGTAAAAGTAGATAAGTATATGTATAAGTGTGTGTATAAGTATGTGTATAAGTATGTGTATAAGTGTATGTATAGTTGTAAGGTGTGTATAAGTGTATGTATTAAGTATATGTGTATAAGTATATTATTTATAGTTGTAAGGTGTGTATAAGTGTGTGTATAAGTATATGTATAAGTATAGTATTTATAGTTGTAAGGTGTGTATAAGTGTATATTTATAAGTATGTGTATAAGTATATTTTATAGTCGTGGTATGGTATGGGGTTTAGGGGGGTGCGGGAGTAGGGGGCAGGCTTAGGGGGGTTTAGGGGGGTGCGGGAGTAAGGGGGCAGGCTTGGGGGGGGGAGTTAGGGGGGTGCGGGAGTAGGGGACAGGCTTAGGGGGGTGCGGGGAGTAGGGGACAGGCTTGGGGTGGGGTATAGGGGGGTGCGGGAGTAGGGGGACAGGCTTGGGGGGGGGGGGTTAGGTGGGCAAAAAAAAAAAAAAATTACCATAAAAAAAAGAAAAAAAATTGCCAGATGTCGCCATTAAAAAAAAAACTCATATTATTTTTTTTTTGTCTCATTTTTAACTTGGCCAACTGTACACACGTGACTTCTCTCTCTCTCCTTCTCTCCCCCCTAAACAGTGGCGGGTGTGGCTTCGACGGGGGGCAGTCAGGGGGATTCGGGGGGCTCATTCCTCTCATAGTCAGGTGAGTGGGGTTTGGGGGGGGTTAGGGGGATTAGGGGGGGAAGGGGGGGGAAAGGGGGAGAGAGAGGGTTGGTGGGGTAGGAGAGAGGAGAGAGTGGGGGGTAGGGGGGTAGAGGGGGGTAAGGGGGGGTTGATGAGAGGGTTGGGGGGGGTAGGGGTGAGAGAGAGGGGGGTAGAAGGGGGTAGGGGGAGAGAGGGGGGGGTAGGGGTGAGAGAGAGGGGG
>JAWQEG010005670.1:7500-12500 GCA_033782935.1 Petrolisthes cinctipes
ATTATTATTATTATTATTATTATTATGGCATTTTCATCAGCTTCGGACGCTTATATATATATTAATTAATTAAGTAATGGGCTAATAATAATAATCATAATGTATTTATCCAAAGTGTATTATTATGTATTAATTATTCCTATTAATATTTTGTTATAGATGAAATAATATCACTTAATAATTAAATAAAAGAAGATATATATTCGTGTTTCTGTAACCTATTATATATATAAATATAAATTAATTTTGTAAAGAATTGTACAATTAGACACACACACACACACATAAAAGATTAATAACACACACACACACATATGTACAGCCACAATCAAATATCCACCAACACTTTCCTTCCATCGTAGTAAATATCTTGGTAATAAAGAACAACACGTGTATAATTTTACACCACCTCATAATAATAATAATAATAATAATAATAATAATAATAATAATAATATCCACCAACACTTTCCTTCCATTGCAGTAAATATCTTGGTAATAATGAACAACACGTGTATAATTTTGCACCACCTCATAATAATAATAATAATAATAATAATAATAATAATATTCACCAACAATTTCCTTCGGTAATTCTATATAAGAGGGCCACCTGTTTTTTTTAATTTTTTTTTCGTTTTTCCTGCCTATTTTTACTTGTTCTATTCATTAGTGACCATAATATTTTCGGTAATTCTACATAAAAGGTCCACGTGGTTTTTTTAATTTTTTTTTCGTTTTTCCTGTCTATTTTTACTTGTTCTATTCATTAGTGACCATAATATTGATCGGAAACCACTTGATTTATACATATTCCCTAACCCCTTCAATCTTGGGGGAGAGCACTGGGAATCGGGTTTTTTTTTTGGGGGGGGGGAAAACACGTAAATTTTGCCTTGATACCGACACCTGCATAAATGTCGTAAAAGTGAAAATCCGAGCCAAGTTTCGATAATTAACCAAACCTAACCTGACCTGACCTAACCTAACCTAACCTAACCTGGGCAGACTACCGGGACCTAACTAGAGCAGACTACCGGGACCTAACCGGGGCAGATCACAGCACAATATACAGTAGAAACTAGTCAGACCTTACCTGACCTAACCTAATCTGGACTGGGACACACTACCGGGACCTAACCGAGGCAGACTACCGGGACATAACTGGGGCAGACTACCAAGACCTAACCGGGGCAGACTACCGGGACCTAACCGGGGCAGACTACCGGTACATAACTGGGGCACACTACCGGGACATAACCTCACGTGACCTAACTGCCCCCCCCACCTTTTATTATCCTTAGCAGACTACCGGACTGGCCATTATAATTGTTGTACATAATTATTATTGCTATTTGTTAATAAAATATATTACAAAAAGGTTTTAACTCTTACCACAGACTTGCAGGAAAATTGTGCAGATGATTAAATTTTGGAAGAAACCTGGGCCGTGTGTGTTTTTTGTATTCCGGCTTAATTAAATATGTGGGTAAATATTGAAAGAATTACCGTTATTCCGTACAGTTTTTCTACCTTCATTCATTACCCACTTATATAGACCATTCTAAGACTATTATTTTCTTCTATGGCATTTCCTCCGCCATATTTGTTGTTACATAGCCATATAATTTGTTGTTATAATCAATAGTAGCCTTCTGTCCACACTGCTCACTTATTTTATGTTTCAAAATTAGTCCATGATCCACACATAAATTTAAAAGTTCTTGTGGCTTAAGCCCGTATCACACGGTCGCTCTTTTCCTGCGACACCATTTTCGACGACATGTTGCGTGAAACAATATCATTCAGACCAAGGCCAAGAGATATACCAGGTCAGGACAATAATCAGATCAAGGCCAAGAGATATACCAGGTCAGGACAATAACCAGACCAAGGCCAAGAGATATACCAGGTCAGGACAATAACCAGACCAAGGCCAAGAGATATACCAGGTCAGGACAATAACCAGACCAAGGCCAAGAGATATACCAGGTCAGGACAATAACCAGACCAAGGCCAAGAGATATACCAGGTCAGGACAATAACCAGACCAAGGCCAAGAGATATACCAGGTCAGGACAATAACCAGACCAAGGCCAAGAGATATACCAGGTCAGGACAATAACCCCCCCACTACAGGTATCAATTTCAGGGGGAGGAGCTTACTGCCCTTTGCATCGCGTCACTGGCCATCCAAAGAAAACGAGAGATTGAAGGAGACATTGGAAGGCGAACAAAAAGATTTGCCATGAAGTCTGTTGAGAACTTGAGAGAATTATATTTTATATTCGGAGAGAGAGGGGCATTATAAGAAAGTGACACATAAACATTATATAAACAATTCATACAGACACACTATAACAATATAAGTCATATGCGTATTAACAAATGTATGTTGATAATAATACTATTAATATTATAATAAAAGTAAGAATAGTAATAGAAGGGAATCAAACAGGCAGAATGACACGTGAGAGAGAGACTGTGTATGTGGGTGTGTGTATATATAGGTAGAGAGAGAGAGAGACTGTGTGTGTGTGGGTGTGCGTGTAGAGAGAATAGAGTAAAGGAAAATCTGTTAATTATCCCATGGGAACAGAGTCACATGGCATTAATTCCTATTAATTATTTTGAAATACCGCCCTACATCCATTTGAAAACAGAGCGGGAGACCAACACTGATGGACAGCCAAAAGTCGACTGACAGCATAGCCCCTTCTTGAGAATCTTGACCGTGAGTTTGCCCTTTTGCTGACGTCACAGATTCACTCACCCCCCCAGGTGGGAGGTGAGGAGCGCAAGTGTCCGGACCTGGTATATCTCTTGGCCTTGATTCAGACAACACCGACGACCGCCAACACCACGTGGGCGGCGGGACAACCCAAACACTCTGTTACAAAAGCCACATTACCAAGGATGGACGTCATTAACCGAACCGAACCTAACCTAACCTAACCTAACCAAGGATGGACGTCATTAACCTAACCTAACCATTTTAGCTGTTGGTACATGTGCAATTGTTTTGGAAGAAGAAGAAAGAGGTTTGGACCAGACAGGCGAAAGCAGAAATGTAAACAAACCCCGTAATCAAATCAATGTTCCATGCTTATATTTAATAGTTAAATTCGGTGTAAATAATATATAAGATCTAGGAATACAATTTATTTATTCAAATAATGATACCTAACACTACTTAAATCATAATATACCATAATAATATATTCCATACAATATTATTCACTATAGACTTTCAATGACTTTCTCCCTGTCACAGCAAATCACCGACAGTTTTCAATAGTTTCCGTCAACACCTTGTCGTCCAAAATCTCCCATTTCCCACAACATGTCGTCCAAAATCGTGTCGCACGACACGATGTCGTCTGAAAAAGTGCCCGTGTGATACCCGCTTTAGCAAAATACGTGAAAAAAAATGCAGCCATACCCGCTGGAAGCCATGTTGGTACTGTCACCAGCGTTGCCAGGTCTGCTTGAAGAAATTTCCCTAACGTCACCTTTAGAATTTCCCTTTTTGCCTCCCTAATTCCCTGTTTACTCTTGAACATTGACAGTCTTTTTGTTATTTTGTTCAGGTAGAAATTTCCCTGTTTACTCTTGAAAAATCTTTATATAATTTCCCTGTGTAGACTTCAAAATTCCCTAAAACAGAGAAATTTCCCTGCACCTGGCAACACTGACTGTCACTGTCAAGGCCTCCATAGATTATAAATCCTACCTGCGCGAACTGGGTGGTTGTACACTCGTGATAGGTAATTTCTGACCAGAGTCGAACGGCAGGCACCACACACACATACACATACACACACACCCTACATTCGAACACATCAGCCTCTATAGGTGTACTGGGTGGGGAAATGAACAATACCACACACACATACACACACACCCTACATTCGAACACATCAGCCTCTATAGGTGTACTGGGTGGGGAAATGAACCACACACACACACACATACATACACACCCTGCAATCGAACACATCAGCCTCTATAGGTGTACTGGGTGGGGAAATGAACCACACCCACATACACACACACCCTACATTCGAACACATCAGCCTCTATAGGTGTACTGGGTGGGGAAATGAACCACACACACACACACATACACACACACCCTACATTCGAACACATCAGTCTCTCTAGGTGTACTGGGTGGGGAAATGAACAATACCACACACATACACACACACCCTACATTCGAACACATCAGCCTCTATAGGTGTACTGGGTGGGGAAATGAACCACACACATACACACACACACCCTACATTCGAACACATCAGCCTCTATAGGTGTACTGGGTGGGGAAATGAACCACACACATACACACACATACACACACACCCTACATTCGAACACATCAGCCTCTATAGGTGTACTGGGTGGGACAATACCACACACACATACACACACACCCTACATTCGAACACATCAGCCTCTATAGGTGTACTGGGTGGGGAAATGAACAATACCACACACACATACACACACACCAAACATTCGAACACATCAGCCTCTATAGGTGTACTGGGTGGGGAAATGAACCACACACACACACACACACACACATACACACACACCCTACATTCGAACACATCAGCCTCTATAGGTGTACTGGGTGGGGAAATGAACCACACACACACACATATACACACACACCCTACATTCGAACACATCAGCCTCTATAGGTGTACTGGGTGGGGAAATGAACAATACCACACACACATACACACACACCCTACATTCGAACACATCAGCCTCTATAGGTGTACTGGGTGGGGAAATGAACAATACCAGGCGATTCGAAGCTTTCTGCTCCTCACACTCTGGTCAGAAATTTTGTATCACGAGTGTACAGGCATAACCGTGGTGTGTGTGTGTGTGTGGGTGGGATTGATGGTTTGCGCAAATGACTGAACCATATCCAACACACTTAGGTATTTATTGAAAGAATTACCGTTTTGTAGCTGTGTTGCCAG
>JAWQEG010005670.1:20000-27500 GCA_033782935.1 Petrolisthes cinctipes
TACTAAGACAGACCGTGGTGTTGGTACGAATACTATCCTGTTGGGAACGAGAGAGAATTAGTTGGTGTTTTTAGGTTTCGTCGTGTTTTTAGTTAAACGCAATAATTCTAGTCAAAAATCCCAGAAAATAGTGAATATAATTAGGTTTTTTCATGGTTTTCTTCATCATTAATTAACTAACCTCATAATTAATTAACTAACCTTATCATTCATTAACCCACAACATAATTAACTCATTATTAATTAACTAAACTCATTATCTCATCATTAATTAACTAACCTCATCATTAATTAACTAACCTCATCATTAATTAACCAACAACAACATAATTATCACATCATTAATTAACCCACAACATAATTAACTCATCTCTAATTAAACAACAACATAATTATCTCATCAATAATTAACCTCATTATCTCATCATTAATTAACTAACCTCATTATCTCATCATTCATTAACCAACATAATTATCTCATCCATAATTAACTAACCTAATCATCCAGGGACTGAAGGCGTGCAAAGTGATTAAGTACTTCAACATTGAGGTTGTTGTAGTTTAACTTGGCTGCCAGGTGAAGTATGGACTGTAACAACAAATTAAAAATAGTATTAGTATATATAAAATAACTTAAAAATAAACACACACACACACACCTATATGGAAGGAGTTTGTTTGTATGTGTGTTATATTGATACATATTTACATGATACTAGTGTGACATATGCGTCGGAGACATGGACATGGAGTAGGGCTCATCAGTCTAGAATAGGTGCTGTGGAAATGAGTTACTTGAGAGGAGCATGTGGACTTACTAGGTGGGATGGTGAAAGTAATGAGAGTGTGTATGAGAGGTGTGGTGTGAGTGAGAAGGCAATTGGTATTGAGTGTGTGTGTGTGTGTATGAGAGGTGTGGTATGAGTGAGAAGGTAATTGGTATTGAGTGTGTGTGTGTGTGTATGAGAGGTGTGGTATGAGTGAGAAGGTAATTGGTATTGAGTGTGTGTGTGTGTGTGTGTATATGAGAGATGTGGTATGAGTGAGAAGGTAATTGGTATTGAGTGTGGAGTTGTTGAGAGAGTGAAGTGTAATACATTGAGATGGTTTGGACATGTGGAGAGAATGTAAGGTGAGGAGTTTGTAAAGAAGGTGTATGGAAGTGAAGTTGTGGCACCTGGTGTGAGAGGCAGACCACTGGTTAGATGGTGGAACAGTGTGGAAGAGTATGTAAAGGAGAGTAACATGAGGGGCAGAGTAGGGAGTAAGGAGGGAGTGTTGGAACAGAGTGGAAGAGTATGTAAAGGAGAGTAATGTGAGGGGCAGAGTAGGGAGTAAGGAGGGAGTGTTGGAACAGGGACAACTGGACACACTTCTGCCGTGGCCACCCCCTAGGGGGGAGTTCCCGGAGGGAACCAGGCGTCACAGCTATAGATAGATAGATAGACATCTGTCACAACATTGTCAAATTGTCATACAATGAGCCAGGTATTGTTAAGAAGGAATGTGATGTGTGTGTGTTGGTTGACAGATGTCTGACACCAGTAAGGCAATAAGTTGTGTGAATAATTATATTATAATGTATTAATGAAATATTGGTAACATGAAGCCAACAGTCTGCCTATTGGAATGAAAATATGTTGTATGAATGAACCTTAATACACATTGTATACTCCAAGGTGTATTAATACAGTATATTAATACTATACCTTAACAGTGTTGGGTGTAATGTGTTAACACTATACTATACTTTAATATTAATACTATACCTTTACTGTATGTTCTCTAATGGTGGCATTAGTATCAACAAAGCCAGATACAAGGTGTGGAAATACTTCTTTATTCACTGTGTTGGTTGTAATGTGTTAACACTATACTATACTTTAATATTAATACTATACTTTAATATTAATACTATACCTTTACTGTATGTTCTCTAATGGTGGCATTAGTATCAACAAAGCCAGATACAAGGTGTGGAAATACTTCTTTATTCACTGTGTTGGTTGTAATGTGTTGACAAAGTGACGGAATTTGTTGAAGTAATTTGAGGCGAGTGTTCCGATCCGATGAAGAAAACAGTGTTACCACACAAGGTACTATATGTTGTTGATATTCACAGTCATTTAACAATGTACCAATCTGTAATAAAAAGAATAATATTAGTAATAATGATAATAATATTAATAATAATAATAAAACAGTGTTACCACACAAGGTACTATATGTTGTTGATATTCACAGTCATTTAACAATGTACCAATCTGTAATGAACGGAATAATATTAGTAATATTAAAGGTAATATTAATAATAATAATAATAATAATAAAACAGTGTTACCACACAAGGTACTATATGTTGTTGATATTCACAGTCATTTAACAATGTACCAATCTGTAATGAACAGAATAATATTAATAATAGATAATAATAATGATAATGTAGTGTACTGCCCTTTCACAACATCCATTTCCTGTCAGCAACATCTCCTCTTGGACAAACACTCCTTAGACCTGGTCAGTAATTACCAGATTTACCTGACTACGCTGGGGACAGCCTCCCTCCTTCACCACCAATTAAAGGATTATATATATCTCTCTATGACACACACACACACACACACACACACACACACACTAATAAATACGGCGAAGGACATACAGATGTGTATGTGTAGATCTTATGTGTGTGTGTGAGTGTAAATCTTAAAAAAACTATGTGTGTGTAAATCTTAAAAAAACTGCGTGTGTGTGTGTGTGTATAAATCTTAAAAAAACAGTGTGTGTGCGTGTGTTAATCTTAAAAAACCGTGTATGTGTGTGTGTGTAAATCTTAAAAAAAAACGTGTATATGTGTGTGTGTAAATTTAAAAAAACTGTGTGTGTGTGTAAATCTTAAAAAAACCGTGCATGTGTGTAAATAAAAAACCGTGTATGTATATATGCGTATAAATCTATAAAAAAAAAAACGTGCGTGTGTGTGTGTAAATAATAACCCGTATCTATCTGTGTGTGTGTGTGTGTGTGTAAATCTAAAAAAAAACGTGCGTGTGTGTGTAAATAAAAAAACCGCGTGCGTGTATGTAAATAAAAAACCGTATCTATCTATATGTGTGTGTAATAAAATCCAAAACACCCACTCTTCCTCACCTTAAACAGAGCTGAGAGAATCCTACACCCAGCGTTGTAGACCGTGTGTTGAGTGATTAGGGTCGGCAGGATGCGATACTTTACTATGTAGTCGGGGAACGAGTCTAACTTCTTAACTAAACCTGAAAGAAACCTATATATATTGTTATTATTAGTATTAGTATTATTATTATTGTTATTATTGTTATTATTATTAGTAGTAGTAGTAGTAGTAGTAGTAGTAGTATTGTTATTATTATTATTAGTGTTATTATTAGTATTATTATTATTATTATTATTATTATTGTTATTATTATTATTATTGTTATTATTATTACTACTATTATTACTATTATTATTATTATTATTATTATTATTATTATTATTATTATTATTATTATTATTATTATTATTACTACTATTATTATTATTATTTAAGGGGGTGCAGGTGTAGGGGGACAGTCTTGGAGGGTGCGGGAATAGGGGGACAGGCTTGGGGGGGGGGAATTAGGGGGGTGCGGGAGTAGCGGACAGGCTTTCTACCCCCCCCCAAACCTGTCCCCCAACTCCCGCACCCCCCCAAGAGTGTCCCCCCACACCCACACCCCCCAAGCCTGTCCCCCCAAACCCGCACCCCCCAAACCCCCCCCCCCAAGACTACCCCCCACACCTGCATTAATAATAACATGGTATAATATTTACCTACTACTTTCTCTCCCCCTACACCCACACCCCCCGCACCCCCCCTCCCCCAAGACTATCCCCCTACTCCCGCATCCCCCAAACCTGTCCCCCTATTCCCGCACCCCCCAAGCCTGTCCCCCCACTCCCACACCTCCCCCAAGCCTGCCCCTTATTCCCGCACCCCCCAAACCCACCCCTGCAAGACTATCCTCCTACTCCCGAACCCCCCAAACCTGTCCCCCTATTCCCGCACCCCCCCAAGCCTATCCCTCTATTCCCACAACCCCCAAACCTGTCCCCCCACACCCGCACCCCCAAACCACCCACAACCCCCCCTACACCCGCACCCCCCAAACCCTCATAAATAATAATAAAATGGTATAATATTTACCTACTACTTTCTCTGTCATCTTTAATATGTAATTCTTCGAGGAATGTGAGTGTCAGTATGAGGTCGTTATTGAAGAATGCTCCCTTCTTCGTCAGTGTTGCCAATACATCCTTTGGGTTGGGACGACACCGTGATGAAGTACTCACTAATTGTTGGTATGTGTCCAATA
Source organism: Petrolisthes cinctipes (assembly GCA_033782935.1). Taxonomy (NCBI): domain Eukaryota; kingdom Metazoa; phylum Arthropoda; class Malacostraca; order Decapoda; family Porcellanidae; genus Petrolisthes; species Petrolisthes cinctipes. The sequence goes on from JAWQEG010005670.1 coordinate 24,374, forward strand.
TACCACGGGGAATCTAAATGTATAAAATATGTATGAGTATATGTATGTATGGTAATAATTATAATATATATACATTACATTAATATATACACCAATATATATATGTGTCTAATAAAGTCTGAATGTATAAATATGTATGAGTGTATGTATGTATATGTATAATTATAATATATATATACATTAATATATACACCAAAAAAATGTGTGTATGTGTCCAATAAACCATGGGGAATCTGAAGGTATAAAATATGTATGAGTATATGTATATATATATGTATATATATTGGTATATAATATAGTAATAATATATATACATTTATATATACACCAATAAAACATGTGTATGTTTCCAATAAACCACAGGGATTCTGAAGGTATAAAACGTATGAGTATATATATAGTAATAATTATATAATACTAGTGTATGTATATGTATGTATATGTATGTATGTATATATGTGTGTTGTCTGGTAAAGATGTACTCTGGAGTTTATAAATAGTTAATATTAACTTTATAATAATAATGTTGTTAGTTGTTATACTTATATATAGACCATATAGTACAGCCATGGGTAATAGTGTTGGACTTAAATTCACTGGTTGGTACTGTGCTTAGTTGCTTCCCAATACTCCTTGTACCCTGGTAGTGGTCCAACACTCCTTGTACCCTGGTGGTGGTGGTCCAACACTATTACCCATCAATGTACAGTTGGCCTGATATTTTAACAGCTCCAATGGAATAAATCTGTTGGAGGTGTTCTTTATGGTTTTAACTGATAAATAGAATATCTGACATTTTAACATAATTTTTACATCATGTTACGTTATGTTATGTTATAACAAAACCTTGGCCTGGTGATGGTGATTCAGAATATATATATATATATATATATATATATATATATATATATATATATATATATATATATATATATTCTCACACACACACACACACACACCTTGTGTGTGTGTGTGTGTGTGTGTATGTATATATAAATTTTGGAATTATAAGACAACAAACACACACACTTTGACATTTATAGTATATAATTATATACATTAATATATACACCAACAAGACCTGTGTGTGTGTATGTCTCCAATAAACCACGGGGAATGTGAAGGTATAAAATGTCTGAGTGTATGTATAGCATTGTTGGTATGCATACTAACCTTGGTAGTGTCCCTAAGATCCATAACGTCAGTAAGTGTTGTTGTATTGAAGGTTTCCCACACCAAGCAACCCAAACCCCACATGTCACTACTCCTACAAGGAAAACATTTATTATTATTATTATTATTAGTAGTAGTAGTAGTGGTAGTAGTAGTAGTAGTAGTAGTAGTATGTTTATTATTATTATTATTATTATTATTATGTTTATTATTATTATGTTTATTATTATTATGTTTATTATTATTACTATTATTATTATTACTATTATTATTATGTTTATTATTATTATTACAATTATTATTATGTTTATTATTATTATTATGTTTATTATTATGTTTATCCCCAAACCAAACATATCACTACTCCTATAACAAAAAGAATAGTATATATTAATATTATGTTTATATATATGTGTGTGTGTGTGTGTGTGTGTGTAGACATAAGGTTAGAATAATAATAATAATGTGTGTGTGTGTGTAGACATAAGGTTAGAATAATAATAATGTGTGTGTGTGTTGACATAAGGTTAGAATAATAATAATAATGTGTGTGTGTGTGTGTAGACATAAGGTTAGAATATTAATAATAATGTGTGTGTGTGTGTGTGTGTGTAGACATAAGGTTAGAATAATAATAATAGTGGTGGTGAAATCACACTGGCGTGATGATCATAAACGGTGAATAAAATCAATTCTATGATTGGCATTACAAACATGGTTAAAAATAGCATTATTTAAATTACACGTCTTAGTGGTATATTTATGTTCCTTAATTCTAGTTTCTAGGTTTCGGCCAGTCTCTCCTATGTAAACTAGTTCACAATCTTGGCATGGAATTTTATATATCCCTGCTTCTGTCGGGGTTCTAAATTTGTTTTTTACTAACTTTGATTTAATAGTTGAGGTGTATTTAAAGGCTATATTTACATCACTTGTGTGACAAATAGACCTCACCATACTAAGACGTGTAATTTAAACAATGCTATTTTTAACCATGTTTGTAATGCCAATCATAGAATTGATTGGCAAGGTAGCCATCTGATGTATAAAAGCAACGACTTTAGAAAACGTAAGATAATCGAATCAATGTGCATTGAAAAATACCGCAATTTCAACCTTAGTTATGGTATGTATAAATTAGACCCAATAATGAGATCCTTGGTAGAAATGTCCCTTCCCTCACCACACACACCTCACCTCACCCACACCTAGGTGACGCCCAAGGGGATTAACACGTGACCTGCCCTCACCGACACCTCTTCTCGCTAGACCACTGAAGATGGTGGCAGTGTCCACCGAAACAGTATGGATTAATATATTATTTCCGTCAACAAGAGTGGGTTTTAATAATAATAGTGTGTGTGTGTGTAGACATAAGGTTAGAATAATAATAATAATGTGTGAGTGTATATATATATAATATTACCTCACCATTTATTAACAGCACTGGAGTTAGTGGATGCTTCTGGAGGACTATAAACCTGGAGTGCTGGAACAGGTCTGGAACCTGGTGTGTGTGTGTGTGTGTGTGTATATACAGTATATAACTTACCATTTATTACTAGGTGTGGAGTTAGTGGATGCTTCTGGAGGACTATAAACCTGGAGTGCTGGAACAGGTCTGGAACCTGGTGTGTGTGTGTATGTATGTACTGTGTGTGTGTATATACAGTATATAACTTACCATTTATTAACAGCACTGGAGTTAGTGGATGCTTCTGGAGGACTATAAACCTGAAGTGCTGGAACAGGTCTGGAACCTGGTGTAGGAGGAGTTGCAACGCTGGAACAACATTCAACACCAGACAATTTCCAATCACCAGCTTGTGTTACAAACACAGAAATGGAGTTGACTGTATGATGGGTAAGTCCTCCCTCATTGTTAAGGAAGGCAAGAGCTTTCTGTAAGGTAAAGAATAGGGTAAGTCTTCCCTCATTGTTAAGGTAAATAATA
>JAWQEG010005670.1:32500-37500 GCA_033782935.1 Petrolisthes cinctipes
TCTCTCACACACACACACACACACACACATTCTCTCTCTCTCTCTCTCTCACACACACACTCTGTCTCTCTCTCTCACATTCTCTCTCACACACACACACACACACACACACATTATCTCTCTCTCTCTCTCTAACACACACTCTCTCTCTCTCTCTCTCTCTCTCTCTTTACTGTTTCCTTATAGCTAGTTTCATAGGTCCAGTTTTCATTGCCCTCTTGGCTTCTATGTCCTTCTGTCTCTTAACTCTTCTCTCACACACAGACACAGACACACATACACATATTCTCTCTCTCTCTCTCTCTCTCTCTCACACACACACAGACATACATTCTCTCTCTCTCTCTCTCTCTCTCACACACAGACACACATTATCTCTCTCTCTCTCTCACACACACTCTCTCTCTCCCTCTCCCCCTACCTTCCTCCCTCCTTCTCTCTCTTTCTATCTCTCTCACACACTTTTTCTCTCTCTCTCTCACACACACACACACACACACTCACCCTCTCTCTCACACTCTCTCTCACTCTCTCTCTCTCTCTCTCTCTACTGTTTCCTTATAGCTAGTTTCATAGGTCCAGTTTTCATTGCCCTCTTGGCTTCTATGTCCTTCTGTCTCTTAGCCCTTCTCTCTTCTCTCTCTCTCTCTTGGCATCGTCAGTCTTGCCAATATCACTCAAACCACTGTTACCAATGCCACCTGAAATAATAATACAATTGTCACTGTTACCAATGCCACCTGAAATAATAATAATATAAAATTCACTGTTACCAATACTACCTCCTAAAATATTATATATATGTTTATATAATACAAGGTGAGGTAGCCAGTGTTGCCCGGGAAAGATAAAGATGTACAGTCGGCAAAAAAAGTTTTGTTACCATCCCTAAAACAGTGTGATGTAATGTTGGTACACCTGACTGGTGAGTGAAGTGTGACGTGAGTGTATTATATACCTCCGTCACCCTCAGTGTGTTATATACCTCCGTCACCCACTGTGTCCCTCAGTGTGTAATGGCCAGCCAAGTAGGAATGATGTTCTTTCACCCAGTGCTATTTGTTCTGGGTATTTCAGGGTTATTTTTGTTGTAAAATACTCAAACACATTTCCTTATGTTTAATAATGAATAGTTAAATAGTAAGAGTTCTTCAACACTCTAAATTTTATTTAAAATCAGCTAAACTTTTGATATAAAAAAGTTGACACTGCCGCGGCAATGACAATTCCCGTCCAGCATGTGCCGGATGACACGAGTACCAACAGCTGCCCCAGTGTGTGCAGTACCAACCATACCGGGCTTACCCAGGGTGAAATTAACGTAGGGGTGGTAACGAAACTTTTTTTTGCCGACTGTACTCTGGAATTTAGAAATAATCAATATTAATGTTAAAGCATTTCAGTCTTGTTGTGTTATTTAAAAATATTCCATGATCTCAGGCCACTTACCAGTTGTCATACAAACTGTACATTGATGGGTGATAGTAGTGAACCACCACCAGGGTACATAGAGTGTTGAACAACAACTTAACACAGTACCAACAAGTTAATTTAGGTCTAACACTATTACCCATGGCAAGCAGCCTGAGATGGCAGAATATTTTTAACTAACACAACAAGAATGAAATGTTTTAACATATTATAAAGTTAATATTGACTACAGTACTTCTAAACTCCAGAGTACATCTTTCCCAGACAACACTGGCTACCTCAACTATAATACTATTTATGTTTATATAATTATATTGTATTATTATTCAACTTACCAATATTCTTGACATCATTCTCCCAGTCATCCCAGCCTTCTGTAGTAGTAGTAGTAGTAGTAGTGTAGCCCTGTTGGTAGTAATAGTAATAGTAGTAGTAGTAGTAATAATAGTAATAGTAGTAGTAGTAGTAGTAGTAGTAGTAGTAAGATGTGTATCAGTCAGTGGTCTAGTAATGTTATAACTTTTTAATAATAATAACTCACCCACTTACCTACCCCCTCACACTCTCTCTCTCTCTCTCTCTCTCTCTCTCTCTCTCACACACACATACACACATACCTACTCCCCCACACACACTCACACACCCTCTCTCTCTCTCTCTCTCTCTCTCTCTCTCTCTCTCTCTCTCTCTCTCTCACACACAAACACACACCCTCTCTCTCTCTCTCTCTCTCTCACACACACACACACACACACACACACACACACTCTCTCTCTCTTTCTCTCTCTCTCACATCCACCCTCTCTCTCACACACACACACACATACTCTCTCACACACACACCTACAAACACCCCCCCCCCTCTCTCTCTCTCTCTCTCTCTCTCTCTCTCTCTCTCTCTCTCTCTCTCTCTCTCTCTCTCTCTCACACACCTACAAACACACACACCCTCTCCCTCTCTCTCTCACATAGAGAGGTATAGAAAAAAAAAAACACACACACTCACACATATACATACTCTCTCACACACACATACACACTCTCACACACACACACACATACATACCCTCTCACACACCTTCTCTCTCTCTCACACACACACCTTCTCTCTCTCTCTCTCACACAAACACACACACATCCTCTCTTTCTCTCTCTCTCACACACACACCTACACCCCCCCCCCACACACACACACCCTCTCTCTCTCTCTCTCTCTCACAAACACACACACACACACATACATACATACCCTCTATCTCACACACACACACTCTCTCTCTCTCACACACACACACACATACACACCATCACACACACACATACACACTCTCTCACACACACACACACACATACACACCATCACACATACACACTCTCTCACACACACACACACCTACAAACACACACCCCCTCTCTCTCTCTCTCTCTCTCTCTCTCTCTCTCTCTCTCTCTCACACACATACCTGGCTGGGAATCAAAGTATCAAAAAAGTCCTTGGAGTCAACACTAGTCTGTCCCCAAGAGCCTGTTGTTGGGGCTGGGGGGGGCCGGGTCGTGGGGCCGGTGGGGGGGTCCTCAAACTGAAAAAAAAAAAAAAAATAGAATTGGGTTGTAAAAAAAAAAAAAAAATTAGTGATGATGTGTAGTGGATAGTGAAGATGTGTAGTGATTTAGTGATGATGTGTAGTGGATAGTGAAGATGTGTAGTGATGATGTTTAGTGGATAGTGAAGGTGTAGTGGATAGTGATGATGATGTGTAGTGGATAGTGATGATGTGTAGTGGTTTAGTGATGATGTGTAGTGGATAGTGATGATGTGTAGTGAATAGTGAAGATGTGTAGTGGAGATAGTGAAGATGTGTAGTGGAGATAGTGAAGATGTGTAGTGAATAGTGATGATGTGTAGTTGTTGTAGTGGATAGTGAAGATGTATAGTAGTATAGTGATGATGTGTAGTGGAGATAGTGAAGATGTGTAGTTGGTGTTGTAGTGAATAGTGAAGATATGTAGTGGATAGTGAAGATGTGTAATGGATAGTGAAGATAAACTTACCCCAACTTCCAAACTTCCCCAGGCATCATCATCATCATCCCCCCATCCTGCCCCCTCCTCCTCCCCCCCCCAAACCCCCCACGGTAGCAGTGAGGGTGGGGGGAGAAGTGGGGGAGGTCCTGGTGGTGGTGGTGGGGGTGGGGGGTTCGGGGGTGCTGTTCTGTTGGGGGGGGGGGGAAGATAGAGAAAGGTTAGGTTAGGTATCTTTCATTATCTTTAAATATCTTTCACTATCTTTAATTATTTTTCACTATCTTTAATTATCTTTCACTATCTTTCATTATCTTTCACTATCCACAATTATCTTTCATTATATTTGACTATCCACCATTATCTACCATTATCTTTCACTATCTTTCATTATCTTTCACTATCTTTCACTATCTACCATTATCTTAAACTTACCATTGAATATCTACCATTATCTTTCACTATCTACCATTATCTTAAACTTACCATTGAATATCTACCATTATCTTTAACTATCTTTCATTATCTACCATTATCTTACACTATCTTTAATTATCTACAATTATCTTTCATTATCTTACACTCACCATTGACTCCCATTCTTTTTTGGTTCGACTGGTGGCCAGGGGGGAGGAGGAGGAGGAGGAGCCCCCCCCTATGGTACTGCTCTGGGTGGAGGGGGTCGAGGGGGTGGGGGAGGGGCTGGGGGAGGCCTGTATGTGGAGAGAGAGAGAGAGAGAGAGAGAGTCATAATAAATAATACAACCTAACCTAACCTAACCTAACCCAACCCAACCCAACCTAACCTAACCCAACCTAACCAAATATAATACAACCTAACCTAACCCAACCCAACCCAACCCAACCCAACCCAACCCAACCCAACCCAACCCAACCCAACCCAACCCAACCTAACCTAACCTAACCTAACCTAACCCAACCCAACCCAACCTAACCTAACCTAACCTAACTTAACCTAACCTAACCTAACCTAACCTAACCTAACCTAACCTAACCCAACCTAACCTAACCTAACCTAACCTAACCTAACCCAACCCAACCCAACCCAACCCAACCCAACCTAACCTAACCTAACCTAACCTAACCTAACCTAACCTAACCACTAAGTTTTCATTAATAATTAAAAGTGTCCAATTGTTGTTGTTTTTTTCCTTCCACCTAAACTTGAGATATGATTCTGTTGTTGTGTATCTATATTATAATTGTAATGATTTTATTTGGAGATGAGTTAGCCTTCTCTGTGGTTATTTTAAATGTTACCAAATGTTATTATAATTGTAATTATTTTATTTATTTTGAGATGAGTTAGCCTTCTCTGTGGTTATTTTAAATGTTACCAAATGTTATTATAATTGTAATTATTTTATTTATTTTGAGATGAGTTAGCCTTCTCTGTGGTTATTTTAAATGTTACCAAATGTTATTATAATTGTAATTATTTGATTTATTTTGAGATGAGTTAGCCTTCTCTGTGGTTATTTTAAATGTTACCAAATGTTATTATAATTGTAATTATTTTATTTATT
>JAWQEG010005670.1:40000-50000 GCA_033782935.1 Petrolisthes cinctipes
GTGGTGGTGGTGGTTGTGGTTGTAGTAGTAGTAGTAGTAGTATTGTTATCCATGGTTAAATAACAGTGTTGATAGTATTCTGTAAATAATGATGATAGTATTAGTAGTAGTAGTGGTAGTAGTAGTGGTGGTGGTATTAGTAGTAGTAGTGGTAGTGGTAGTAGTAGTGGTAATAGTAGTAGTAGTATTAATGAGTAAAGTTACTAAAACCAAGATATTTTGTGTATATTCATGTGATTACCTTTTAGCAGTAACATCTATAGTATAATATTGTTGTGTAGCAGACATAGCCATACATACACACACACACACACACACATACCTTTTAGCAGTAACATCTATGGTATAATATTGTTGAGTAGCAGTCATAGCCATACATACACACACCTCCCTGTAAGGTAAGTATTGCCTGCGGTTATGTGGGCAGTACTTTAAGATAACAAGGGTTTTGGCGTCCCTTCGGCCCCAGCCAATCCTTTTCAGTTGTTCAACTATCCCTCCGTTCCTTTTCTTTCCTTGGTACTTACTGTCCCACCTCTCAATCACCCCTTCCCACTGGTGATGGCTGGTACTATCCACAAATGATGAGCCTGACATCCCCTACCATACCCTGACCTGTTGTGTCTGTCTCTCTCTTACTATTTGTCATTCCTTCTGGGTAGCCAACGAGCCTGGCATCCTCTACCACACCCTCACCTGTTCTGTCTGTCTCTCTTACTATCTCTCATTCCTTCTGGGTAGCCAATGAGATGGTACCACTGTTTAGCACTACAAGGAAGACTTGGGGCATCTTGGCCAGACACCTTGAGGAACTTTAACAACAAGGAACACTACAGAAGGTGGTAATGTTGGCCCAGGGGTACATACCTATGTGCCAACAGTCCCCTCGTGTGTTGCCTTCCAAGAAACAGATCTCACTATCACCCTGACTCCCATTTGGGGGTCTGAGCATCTGCCCGGCTTCAGTCATCCAGACTTGGGACTGCTCAGACAGACAGTCTGGGCAACTACAACAACAACACACACACCTTTTCTCTCTCTCTCTCTCTCTCTCTCTCTCTCTACACACACACACACCTTTTAGCAGTAACCTCTATAGTATAATATTGTTCTCTCTCTACACACACACACACACACACCTTTTAGCAATAACCTCTATGGGATAATATTGTTCTCTTTCTCTCTCTCTCTCTCTACACACACACCTTCTTCCTCTCTCTCTCTCTCTCTCTCTCACTACACACCTTTTAGCAGTAACATCAATAGGATAATATTGTTGAGTAGCAGCCATGGCCATAATACCAGCCACTCTGGCCGGTGGGAACGGATCCTTGGTGGCCCTGGTAAAGGCGGACACTAAACACTTCTGTCTCACGTCGGGATGGAGATGGGATGCAACCTTACCAAGACAGACCGTGGTGTTGGTACGAATACCACCCTGGTGTTAGGAAGAAGTAAACATTATAATTAGTTGGTGTGTGTTTAAAAAGTAATAATAATAACAATAAAACATTAATGTGTTATTTAATGAAGTGACTGTGTGTATAAAAGTGTGTGATAACTTTATAATAATAATAATAATAATAATAATAATAATAATAACAACAACAATAATAATAATAATACTAACCCATTTCTTCCTTCAGTGTAATAATAATAATAATAATAATAATAATAACAATAATAATAACAACAACAACAACAACAATAATAATAATAATAATAATAATATAATTAGTATGTTTATAAATTAACAAATAATAAAATATTAATGTGTTATTTAATGAAGTGACTGTGTGTATAAAAGTGTGTGATAACTTTACTTAAAAAAATATATTGTAATAATGTTTGTATAAATATAATTCTTTTCTAGGAAGAAGTAAACATTATATTAGTATGTGTGTATGTGTTTATTTATAAAGTAATAATAAAACATTAATGTGTTATAAAATGATCTGACTGTGTGTATAAAAGTGTGTGATAACTTTACACAAAAAAATATACAGTAAGTCCCCGTTGAAAGAACGTCCATTGAACGAATCCCCGCAATAGCGAAAGGCAAATTTTACTACCATTTATCCTTGAACGAAAGGCTGATCCAGTATAACGAAAAAAAAATCTGAGTTTTTAATATACATATTAATATATATAAATCATAAGCAGGCACCATTATGGGAAAAAAAAAAAAAAAAAAAAAAAAAAAAAAAAAAAAAAAAGTACGATCATTGGGCCAGTAGGGGGCAGCGTCACTCATTCTCCCGCTTTGAGACACGTGTGTCCACTGTCCTCTGTCCCCGCCACTGTGCCGCACATTTTGATCACCTGTACCATTGTTTACGTACATTCTACACTTCTGAATTTTGACGATGGCCAAGCGACCTGCAATTTCTCCACCTGTTGCAGCCCCAACTCCAAAGAAAAGAAAAAGAGTGTGTGTCTCTTGCCGTTAAATTAGACATTATTAAGCGTAATGAGTCTGGGCAGGGGCCATCAGAAATAGGCTGTGCTTTGGGCCTAAGTGCATCCACTGTGGGAACTATTTTAAAGAATGCCCCAAGACTGAAGGAAGTTGGTGAATCAGTGACTCCTATGATGACAGCAACAAAATTATCCCAAAGTCGGGACTGTGTTATGGAAAATATGGAGAGGCTGCTTAGCACATGGATCAAGGACTGCAATCAACAGAACATGCCACTATGCTTAAAATTAATTCAGGAAAAGGCTCTGTCACTGTGGAAGAATTTGCAAGAAAAACAACAACCTTCTGAGGATACACCCCAGGCAGCTGAATCCTTCAATGCCAGTCGTGGCTGGTTTAATAGGTTTAAAAAGCGTGCTAATCTCCACAACATTAATGTGACTGGTGAGGCTGCTAGTACAGACTTGGTAGCAGCAAATGCCTACCCTGCCCAGTTACAGGATATAATTGAGAAAGGTGGATATAGTGCAAAACAAGTGTTCAATATCGATGAAACTGGTTTGTGTTGGAAACGTATGCCCTCCAGAACCTACATTGCACAAGAAGAAAAAACCACACCTGGTTTCAAGGCAGCTAAAGACCGTCTGACACTTCTTTTGGGAGGGAATGCAGAAGGTGATGTAAAGTTAATGCCTATGCTAATCTATCAAAGTGAAAATCCACGAGCATTAAAGGGCATAGCTAAGAACCAGCTGCCTGTAATCTGGTGATGCAACAAAAAGAAAGAAAATAAGAGTCGATCAAAAGCGTGGATGACAAGCTATTTATTTGAAGATTACGTGAAAGGCTACTTCTCTAACTTTGCAAAAAAATATTGTGAAGAAAATAACTTGAGAAACAAAGTGTTACTGCTAGTGGACAATGCACCGGGACTCCCAGAAATTTGTAAGGATTGATGTGAAAATGTTGAAGTTCAGTTTCTGCCTCTGAACACTACATCACTGATTCAGCCAATGTATCAAGGAGTTATTGCTACATTTAAAGCATACTACCTACGTCACACCATACAACAGCTGATAAAAGAGACAGATCGTGATAATAAGCTAAGTGTGCAACAATATTGGAAGGATTCAACATAAAAAAATGTTTAGACAACATCAGAGATGCCTGGGAAGAAGTGTCACCCTCAACAATGAATGGTGTCTGGAGGAAAATATGGCCTGAGTGTGTTTACGGGTTTAAAGGATTTCCTCAACTATCCATATTAACAAAGGAGATTGTGATGTTAGCTCAGCAAGCTGGCTTTGAAGAAGTGGATGAAAATGATGTGACAGAGCTGCTTGAGTCACACAATGAAGAGTTGACTAACGAGGATTTGATGGAACTAGAGCAAGAGAAGGCTCATGAAGATGATGATGACCAAGAAGAATCAGTGCCTCCTAAACCAAAGCAACTGACCCTCAAAGGTGTTAGGAGGATTTTAGACTTGGTAGGCCAGGCAACTGCTGCCATGGCTGAGGAAGATCCTAACCAAGATAAGAGTACAAACTATCACTGAAAATATTAGTATGAACATCTCTTGCTACAATGAAATTGAGAGAAACCTCAAGCAGCAGGCAACCCAGCCATCAATATTATCATTCTTTCAAAAGGAAAGTGCCACCACTACCAACACGGGTACGGCTGTCTCACCCTCCACCACCACCAAGGCTGCCTCACCTCCACCACCACCAAGGCTGTCTCACCCTCCACCACCACCAAGGCTGCCTCACCCTCCACCACTGACTCAACTTCCAGTGAAGGCATGGACAGCAGTGATGAGGCTGGCAGTGACTGCAGTGAGGAAATCGATAATCCTGCTTCTAACAACTAATGTCTATTGCTGGTGAGTACGGTTTAGGCATGATCTAATTATTGTTATAACTCGCAGTTTAAACTCCCCCTTTTGTTTTCTTTATCTCTGGGCGGTTCATATGCTGCTCCAGTGATTTGTTAGTTTTTCAGTGTTATAAACATTCTATTTTTAATAAAAGAACAATGAATGTTAAAATTTACTTAGTTTGCACTCATATAACTTAAGAGCTGTTGTTTCTTTCATTAACAGAGAATGTGGTGCATGTGTCAACACTTGGAACTGGTTGTGACAGGCTGGGGGTGGGAGTGGCCAGCTGTGATGTCCATTAGAGAAAATGGTGACCGTGGCCGATCATCCGTATTCTTCGTCATTTTCAAAATAAAACTTTTATAACATTTCTTTGTTTGATTATTCTTATTAGAGATACAAAATGAGTTCTGGATGATATTAATAACACATCAGTATAGATGTTACTATTTCAACTGTGAATAACTTAATGTGGCATACGAACCAAAATAAAAGAAATGACACGTAGTTGAAAGGGGAAGATGGAAAGATTTCACTACTTTCCAGTACAAAATACAATTCTGTAGTGTTCTGCTATGCTTTTTGTAATATGAGGTGGTGGTATTTACATGGAACACATCTGGCCATATATACTGTAGTTATTTTAAACGGGGAAAATGGATCCGTTGAACCAAGATTCACGTAACGAAAGCCTTATATTGGAACGTATCCCTTTCGTTCAACGGGGACTTACTGTAGTGTAATAATGTTAGTATAAATATCAATAGTATGTGTTTATAAAGTAATAATAATAATAATAAAACATTAATGTGTTATTTAATGAAGTGACTGTGTGTATAAAAATGTGTGAAAACTTTATCTAAAAAAATATAGTGTAATAATGTTAGTATAAATATAATTCTTTTGTAGGAAGAAGTAAACATTATATTAGTATGTGTGTGTGTGTTTAAAAAGTAATAATAATAACAATAAAATATTAATGTGTTATTTAATGAAGTGACTGTGTGTATAAAAATGTGTGATAACTTTACCAAGACAAACATATATAAATATCGTTCTGGTAACACTGTTGTCGTCTGTTTATTGGCACAGTTTGGAGGAATCAGAAGCCTTCCAATTAACCAACAAGATTAATTTATTCATTAATTAACTAACCTGGTCATTAATTAACCAACAACATAATTAATTCATCATTAATTAACTAACCACATCATTAATTAACTAACCTCATCATTAATTAACTAACCTCATCATTAATTAACTAACAACATAATTCATCCATTAACTAACATAATTAATTAGTCCCTAAATTAACTAACCTCATCATTAATTAACCAACAACATAACTAACATCATCATTAATTAACTAACTAACAAGATAATTATCTCATCATTAATTAACTAACCTGATCATTAATTAACCAACAACAACATAATTAATTCATCATTAATTAACTAACCTCATCATTAATTAACCAACAAGATAATTAACTAACCACATCCATAATTAACTCACCTGGTCATCTCTGGACTGAAGGCGTGCAAAGTGATTAAGTACGTCAATGTTGAGGTTGTTGTAGTTCAACTTGTCCGCCAAATAAAGTATGGACTGAAACAAATTAATTATATTAGTATTAATTATATAAATAACATTAATTAATATATATATAACATTAATTAAATTAGTATTAATTATATATAAAAAACATTAATTCATATATATATATATAACAATTTATATTAGTATTAACACATTTAACCACTTATAATAATTACAATATAATTACAATTGCCTGCAGGAAATTAATTAAACTAATATTAATATAAATAACATTAATTAATATATACATATATATATAACAATTTATATTAGTATTAACACATTTAACTACACCTCGGTTTCATATAGAACGTGTTCACATAGAACGATTCTTGTATAGAACGACCGACCAAAATATTATTAGCTTATAATTATTTTACAAAACAATTGCATCCATATAGAACGAGCGACCAAAATATTATTAGCTTATAATTATTTTACAAAACGATTGTATCCATATAGAACGGATGGCGAAAATAAGTGAAACAAATCCCACGAGTTCTTATATAAAACGAACAAAATTATAAGTATTTTGTGTGTGTGTGTGTGTTGTTTATGGTGAGGTGTGGTGTGTGTGTGTGTGTGTGTGTGTGTGTGTGTGTGTGTGTGTGTGTGTGTGTGTGTGTGTGGTATAGGTGTGTTGTTTATGGTGTGGTGTGGTGTGTGTGTGTGTGTGTGTGGTATAGATGTGTTGTTTATGGTGAGGTGTGGTGTGTGTGTGTGTGTGGTATAGGTGTGTTGTTTATGGTGAGGTGTGTGAGTGTGTGTGTGTGTGGTATGTGTGTGTTGTTTATGGTGAGGTGTGGTGTGTGTGTGTGTGTGTGTGGTATGTGTGTGTTGTTTATGGTGAGGTGTGTGTGTGTGTGGTATAGATGTGTTGTTATGGTGAGGTGTGGTGTGTGTGTGTGTGTGGTATAGGTGTGTTGTTTATGGTGTGGTGCGTGTGTGTGTGTGTGGTATAGGTGTGTTGTTTATGGTGAGGTGTGGTGTGTGTGTTGTTTATGGTGTGGTGTGGTGTGTGTGTGTGTGTGTGGTATAGATGTGTTGTTTATGGTGTGGTGTGGTGTGTGTGTGTGTGTGTGTGGTATAGGTGTGTTGTTTATGGTGTGGTGTGGTGTGTGTGTGTGTGGTATGTGTGTGTTGTTTATGGTGAGGTGTGTGTGTGTGTGTGTGGTATAGGTGTGTTGTTATGGTGAGGTGTGGTGTGTGTGTGTGTGTGTGTGTGTGGTATAGGTGTGTTGTTTATGGTGAGGTGTGGTGTGTGTGTGTGTGTGTGTGTGTTATAGGTGTGTTGTTTATGGTGAGGTGTGTGTGTGTGTTTGTGTGTGTGTGTGTGTGTGTGGTATAGGTGTGTTGTTTATGGTGAGGTGTGGTGTGTGTGTGTGTGTTGTTTATGGTGAGGTGTGGTGTGTAGCGGTGGGTGAGAAGGATGACAGTTGACTTGGTGGGTGCTATTTTAAGTGTGTTTGTGGTGAACCAGGCATTGAGTGTGTTGAGGTAGGGGTTGGAGGATGTGAGTGGCTGTGTCTGTGTTTCTGTGTGTACATGTGAGTGTTATGTCGTCTGCGTAGGAGGCCTTGTGTATTTGTGGTGCCTGGGGTGTTGGTATGTCGTGCATGTATAGGTTGAAAAGGGTGGGTGAGAGTACAGAGCCTTGGGGGACACCACTGGTGAAGTTTTTAATGTTAGATGACTGACCAGCAAATGTAACATATAGGTTACGTGTATCACATAGAACCATTTCACATAAAACAAAGTCTTCTATTGACCTATTGGACGTTCTATACGAGACCGAGGTGTACTATACTTTAATATACTATATTAATACTATACCTTTACTGTATGTTCTCTAATGGTGGCATTAGTATCAACAAAGCCAGATACAAGGTGTGGAAATACTTCTTTATTCACTGTGTTGGTTGTAATGTGTTGACAAAGTGACGGAATTTGTTGAAGTAATTTGAGGCGAGTGTTCCGATCCGATGAAGAAAACAGTGTTACCACACAAGGTACTATGTGTTGTTGATATTCACAGTCATTTAACAATGTACCAATCTGTAATGAACGGAATAATATTAGTAATAATGATAATAATATTAATAATAATAATAAAACAGTGTTACCACACAAGGTACTATATGTTGTTGATATTCACAGTCATTTAACAATGTACCAATCTGTAATAAATAGAATAATATTAGTAATAACAATAAAGTTAATAATAAACACACACGGTATTATATGTTGTTGATATTCCAGACAGCTTCACACTGGGCAATACATGGTTGGTTTAACTACCCACTAGTGTCCAGCCAACACTGTCTAGTCCGAGTTAGTGGCAATTTTCAACAAAAGTCTACACACGAGTGGCAGCAATCACCAGCTGAACTCTGTGTGTGTGTGTGTGTGTATGTGTGAGTGTGTGTGTGTGTGTGTGTATGTGAGCAGCAGTTGACCTGGGCTATGGTAAAGGGCATGATGAAGCCTATGTCCAGTGTCGGAACATTAAAAAAGAAAAAAAAAATGTAAACAAACAAGATGGTAGTGTAGTCGCCATTACTGATTACTTTAACAAAAATAATAGAATAGTAATCAATTATCGTTATGATTACTGGATTCTGAGATAATAATAATTTTGTTATTCAAAATATCAATGTCCGTCAAAAATTCAAAGACTTCCTTAATTAAAATGTAGGCATATGTTGGATAGGAATACAGTGAACTCTCATTTTACACTTGTATATTGGGTGTGTAATGTAATGTGTGTAATGAAACTGTGTACAGAAAACCCTCATTGTACAGTACACTTGTATATTGGGTGTGTAATGTAATGTGTGTAATGAAACCAGGGAACGGGAAAATACAGAGAAGAAGAAGAAGACCAGGGAACAGGAAAATACAGAGAACAAGAAGAGGAAAATACAGAGAAGAAGAAGGAAACCAGGGAACAGGAAAATACAGAGAAGGAGAAGACCAGGGAACAGGGAACGGGAAAATACAGAGAAGAAGAAGAAGACGAGGGAACAGGAAAATACAGAAGAAGATGATGAGGGAACAGGAAAATACAGAGAAGAAGAAGACCAGGGAACAGGAAAATACAGAGAAGAAGAAGAGGAAAATACAGAGAAGAAGAAGGAAACCAGGGAACAGGAAAATACAGAGAACAAGAAGGAAACTAGGGAACAGGAAAATACAGAGAAGAAGAAGATGAGGGAAAATACAGAGAAGGAAACGAGAGACCAGGGAAAGGGAAAATACAGAGAAGAAGGAAACGAGGGACCAGGGAAAGGGAAAATACAGAGAAGAAGACCAGGGAACAGGAAAATACAGAAGAAGAAGGAAACGAGGGAACAGGAAAATACAGAGAAGAAGAAGAAGACCAGGAAATGGGAAAATACAGAAGAAGAAGAAGACCAGGGAATGGGAAAATACAAAGAACAACAAGGAAACCAGGGAACAGGAAAATACAGAGAAGGAAACGAGGGAACACGAAAATACAGAGAAGAAGACGACCAGGGAACAGGAAAATACAGAGAAGAAGGAAACCAGGGAACAGGAAAATACAGAGAAGAAGAAGAGGAAAATACAGAGAAGGAAACGAGGGAACAGGAAAATACAGAGAAGAAGGAAACGAAAGACCAGGGAACAGGAAAATACAGAGAAGAAGGAAACCAGGGAACAGGAAAATACACAAGAAGAAGATGAGGGAACAGGAAAATACAGAGAAGAACAAGAAGAAAGTAATGATGAAAATAAGGTAGGAAAAGGAATAAAAAGAGAGGGCCGAGAAAGAGAGAGAGAGAGAGATATGACCTGACCTGACCTTAAAGTGTCTTCAATGAGGGATCTGTTTGGTGGCACAGTTTGGTGAAAGATAATGAAAGATAGTTAAAGATAATGAAAGATAATGGTAGATAATGTAAGATAATGGTAGATAATGAAAGATAATTAAAGATAATGAAAAATAATTAAAGATAATGAAAGATAATTAAAGATAATGTAAGATAATGAAAGATAATGAAAGATAATTAAAGATAATGAAAAATAATTAAAGATAATGAAAGATAGTGAAAGATAATGGTAGTTAGTCTTCCCAACC
>JAWQEG010005670.1:60000-65998 GCA_033782935.1 Petrolisthes cinctipes
GTTAGGTTGGATTGAGAGAGGATAAGATAGGTCAAATCAGGTTAGGTTAGGTTAGGTTGGATTGAGAGAGGTCAGATCAGGTTAGGTTAGGTTATAAAAATTTGTATATGTAATTTATTAATAAGAGTGACTGTATTGTAGTGTTGTAAGTTGTGGATTATTATTGAGACTTAATCCAGGTTGTCGAAACATAACACTACAAACAATTTAATTACTTTTGCTGATTTGGGTCTTGTGGAAAAAAAAAAAAAAAAAAAAAAATTGGGGGGGGGGGAGGGATTTTTTTTTTTTTCAATTTTTTTTTTATTACAGATTATGAATCAGTGTGTCTCGCTGTATATCGAATGGACATTAATTTTGGAATTTGAAAAAAAAAAAAAAAAAAAAAAATCTTCAAAAATTTGTCTTCAAAATTTTTCATTCCAGATTCAGAATTCATTAATGTGTCACAAAACACGGAGAAATGTGTTTGTCTTTTAAATTTTCTAAAAAAAAAAAAAAAAAAAAAAAAATTATTGCAGAATTGTTATCAGCATGTCTCAAAATACAAAGATCTTAATTTCCAGCAATTTTGGAAAGACAATAACTAAAATTCGGACATAAAAATGTATGTGTCTGTGTGTGTGTGTCAAGTGTCATTGTAACGATACCACATGACCATCAACAACAACACCAACAACAACAACACCACCACCACCAACACCAACACCACACAACACCAACACCACACAACACCAACACCACACAACACCAACACCACACAACACCAACACCACCACCACCACAAACACCACCACCACCACAACCAACACCACCAACAACACCACCAACAACAACACCACCACCACTAACACCAACACCACCACAACAACAACACCAACAACACCACCACAACAACAATAACTAACTAACTCACCTCTAGACTATCCATAAAAGTCAGTACACAGGGATGACGTAGAGTTTTTAGCTTCTTGACGGCTGCCCTTGCTAGATCCATAACTCCTCCACTTGCTCCACCTCCTCCACCAGCTCCACCTCCACTTCCACCACTTCCTCCGCCTGTAGTTGACTCACATATGAACACACTCACTTCTTCGCCATTTTGCTGTGAGGTAAATGAAGTGTGTGTTAGTTAGTTTATTATGAGGTAGTCTGACCTGACCTCACATGACCTAATCTAGACCACTGCAGACTATTTGAACCTAACCTAACCTGACCTCACATGACCTAATCTAGACCAACACTGCAAACTGCTTGAACCTAACATAACCTGACCTGACTTCACATGACCTAATCTAGAACAAAACCGCAGACTATTTGAATCTAACCTGACCTGACTTGACCTCACATGACCTAATCTAGACCACTGCTGACTATTTGAACCTAACCTGACCTGACCTCACATAACCTAATCTAGACCACTGCAGACTGCTAACCTGACCTAGGCTAATCTAATCTAACCTGACCTGACCTAACCTAATCTAGCATAACCTAACCTAACCTAATCTGGATAAAGGCATACAATAATAATAATATTAATAATAATAATAATAAAGACTGTCACATTAATAACAATAATAGTAACAATAATAATAATAATATAATAATAATAATAAAGACCATTCCATTAATAATAATAATGATAATAATAGTAACAATAATAATAATAATAATAACAATAATAATGATAATGATAATAATAATAATAATAACTGTTACATTGGGTAATTACTTCCATACATACACATACATACATATACACACATACATACATGTCAACAAAAACATACACACACACCCTACCTTAACTTACCTACCCACCTCTTATTTACCCATATTTACCTTCTTCTTGCCTTTATGTAGCCTCAAAAATATACACATACACACATACATACATACATACACATACATACATACACGTCAACAAAAACAAACCCTACCTAACTTACCCACCCATCCACTTCTTATTTACCCATATTTACCTTCTTCTTGCCTTTATGTAACCTCCATATACACCTACTTTCCTCCATATACATACATACACTCATATACATTCATACACATACACATACAAACACACACACACACTACCTAACTTACCCATCCACCCCACCTCTTATTTACCCATATTTACCTTCTTCTTGCCTTTATGTAACCTCCATATACACCTACTTTCCTCCATATACATACATACACATACATATACATCCATACATACACACACAAACACATACACACATACACGTCAACAAAAACACACACCCTACCTAACTTACCCATCCACCCCACCTCTTATTTACCCATATTTACCTTCTTCTTGCCTTTATGTAACCTCAATATACACCTACTTTCCTTCATATACACACATACACCCATACATACACACACATACATACATACACGTCAACAAAAACAAACCCTACCTAACTTACCCATCCACCCCACCTCTTATTTACCCATATTTACCTTCTTCTTGCCTTTATGTAACCTCCATATACACCTACTTTCCTTCATATACATACACACACATACATATACATCCATACATACACACACAAACACATACATACATACACGTCAACAAAAAAATACACCCTAACTTACCCATCCACCCCGCCTCTTATTTACCCATATTTACCTTCTTCTTGCCTTTATGTAACCTCCATATACACCTACTTTCCTCCACATACATACATACACCCATACATACATACACACATACATACACGTCAACAAAAACACACACACCTAACCTACCCATCCATCCCACCCTACCTCATATTTACCCATATTTACCTTCTTCTTGCCTTTATGTAACCTCCATATACACCTACTTTCCTCCCTCCAGACCTCATCTCCAATCTCATACTGGAAATGACTGGTTGGGTCCCTGGAAAATAGTCCCCACATGATTTTTTTAACAATAATAAAGAGTTTCGGGTTTGGTTTGTTTTGATGGCTGCCAACACACCAGTTCAGTTCAGTTCAGTTGCTATGTGGGGGAATTGCCTTTGCAACGGCTCCCCTTTTTGTTTTTTTGTTGTGCTTTTTTCTACGGTGCCTGAGCTTTTTGTCTCTTTTTCCACAGTTCCACTAATACATCTTTTAAATTTTCTATATTTTCAATATCTTCAAATAATAACTGTCCACATTTGTCTCTTGTATAAGGCTGTTGAAATAATTTTGATGTATTTCTTATATTCTGTAAGTTTGGACAATAGAGTAAAAAATGTTCCAAGTCTTCCCTTTCTGCTCCACATCCCTCACATTTTTCTGATTCTCCTATAAATCTTTTTCTATCACTTAAATTTAAGGTGTTTGTTCTTAACCTAAATAACAAAATTGATCCATATGTATTATCATATATATTTTCTTGTCTTATTTCTTTCTTATATTTCTTATATAATGTTAAGCTTTCCTTTTGGTTTAAGTCTTTTTCCCATTTTATTCTATCACTTTCCCTGAATTTTCCTCTAATCTCTTTTTTCTTTAGTTTCTTTATGGTGTATTCATTTAACTCTAATTCTTTAGTTATTTCCTGTGTACTTTTCATCCATTTTTCATTTCTATGACTTTCTTTTAATCTTTTATATATTTCACCTACCAGAGTATTTTCTTTGTTTAATAAATATTTTACATATCCCACTCTATTGGTGTATAACCTTGTTTCTACACTTGTTTCTACACCAGTGACACCACCATCTGACAGTGTTACCAGATACCCGTGGCACTGATGGTGGTGGCGTGTTTACCTTTTATTTTTATTTGTTATTATTGTTATTATTAATGTTATTATTGTCTGTTTATCTATCTATTTATTTTTATTTGTTTTATTTTAATTATGTGTTACCAGATACCCGTGGCACTGATGGTGGTGTGTTTACCTTTTTATTATTATTATTATTATTATTGTTATTATTATTATTATTATTATTATTATTATCGTCTGTTTATCTATTTATTTTTATTTGTTTTATTTTAATTATGTGTGTGTGTGTTACCTTTTTTTTTATATTATTATTATTATTATTATTATTATTATTATTATTATTATCGTCTGTCTATCTATCTATTTATTTTTATTTGTTTTATTTTAATTATATGTGTGTGTGTGTGTGTGTGTGAATAATTTCCCAGTGTGAATAATTTCCCAAAGTGAATAATTTATTTTAGTAATGTAAATATCCCAGCATGCATCTGGTAACACTGACACAACATCAACAAACCCTAATCAAGGCTCCATGGCTAGCTATAAAAAAATTTCAAAGTCCCGAAAGTCAAAAAAGAAAAAATTGTCCAAAATTGCTGAAAATTGAGATCTCCATGTTTCGAGACACGCTGATTCCAAAACTGAAAAAAAAAATCGAAAAATCCAAAAATAATGTCTATTCGATATACAACAAGACCCGCTGGTTCAGAATCTGCAATGAAAAAATTTGGAAAAAAATTTGACCAGAATTTTTTTTCTAATTTCCACTACCCGGTACTGCAGGAATAGGGGGGACAGGCTTGGGGGGGGGGGTTAGGGGGGTGCGGGAGTAGGGGACGGGCTTGGGGGAGGGGAAACTGGGGGGGAGGGGTGCAGGAATAGGGGGACAGGCTTGGGGGGTGGGTTAGGGGGGTGCGGGAGTAGGGGACGGGCTTGGGGGGGAACTGGGAGGGGGGGGTGCAGGAATAGGGGGACAGGCTTGGGGTGGGTAGAAAGCCTGTAACCTATTCCCGCACCCCCCTAAACCCCCCCCCCCCAAGCCAGTCCCCTTACTCCTGCACCCCCCTAACATCCCCCCACCCCAAGCCTGTCCCCCTATTCCTGCACCCCCCTAACCCACCCCCCCATGCCTGTCCCCCTATTCCTGCACCCCCCTAATGCTAACAAATTACATAGGGTCACTACCTTAATTAATTCATTGTTATTAATTATTAAATAAAATAAATAAAATAAAATAAAATAAAAGGAAATAAAATAAAATAAAATAAAATAAAATAAAAGGAAATAAAAATAAATAAAAATAAAATAAAATAAAATAAAAGGAAATAAAATAAAATAAAATAAAATAAAATAAAAGGAAATAAAAGGTAATAAAATAAAATAAAAGGAAATAAAATAAAATTAAATTAAATTAAAGGAAATAAAATAAAATAAAATAAAATAAAAGGAAATAAAATAAAAAAAATAAAAAAAAAGGAAAAAAAAAAGAAAAGAAAAGAAAAGAAAATTAAATTAAATTAAATTAAAGAAAATTAAATAAAAGGAAATAAAATAAAATAAAATAAAATAAAAGGAAATAAAAAAAATAAAATAAAATAAAATAAAATAAAAGGAAATAAACAGAAATAAAATAAAATAAAAGAAAATAAAAAATAAAATAAAAGGAAATAAAATAAAAGGAAATAAAATAAAATAAAATAAAATAAAAGGAAATAAAATAAAATAAAATAAAATAAAATAAAATAAATTAAAATAAAATAAAATAAAATAAAAGGAAATAAAATAAAATAAAATAAAATAAAAGGAAATAAAAGGTAATAAAATAAAATAAAATAAAATAAAAGGAAATAAAATAAAATAAAATAAAATAAAAGGAAATAAAATAAAAAAAATAAAAAAAAAGGAAAAAAAAATAAAAGAAAAGAAAAGAAAATTAAATTAAATAAAATAAAAGAAAATTAAATAAAAGGAAATAAAATAAAATAAAATAAAATAAAAGGAAATAAAAAAAAATAAAAAAAAATAAAATAAAATAAAAGGAAATAAACAGAAATAAAATAAAATAAAAGGAAATAAAAAAAAATAAAATAAAATAAAATAAAAACAAATATAAAAAAATAAAATAAAATAAAAGGTAATAAAAAAAAATAAAAAAAAATAAAAGAAAATAAAAGGAAATAAAAATAAAAAAAAAAATTAATAAATAAAATTAAATAAAGGTTGCATTATTGATTTATTCACATATTTTGAGTTTATGTGAATGTATAAAAATTGCGTAGATTTAATTAT
>JAWQEG010005671.1:0-19886 GCA_033782935.1 Petrolisthes cinctipes
AGCTAAAGGAATATATAAAATCCCCCCCAAGCATTCTCATAAACACATAAAATATCACTGGAGTAGATCGACAGGGGGGGGAGCGACAAAGCTAGCATGCGGTATACTAAGGAGGATAGCGTTGGCGTGAAAAACTTGCTCATGATATGCGTGTGGTGAGGTCATGATTTACAATAGCTGTCGTGGAGGTGTGAGGAAGTCAGTCATATACACACGACACTTCCTTTGCCACGCATGCACTAACTCCCTGTCCTCTGTTTTCACGCTTTCAACGCGGCACGTATCATCTCTTAACAGTTCTATTCACTTGTCTTCCTATATATAGTCTTTCTCCTCTCTGATGATGCCTCTCTCTGTTTCTCTCTCCTTCACTCCCTGTTCCATCCAAGTCTTGCCAAACGCGAGGTGGGAATGGGACAACAGCGCCATTACAACACCCTGGTAGATGTCGACCCAGCCACCTCGACCCGCCCGAGAGTCCAGGATTAATGGACTATAATCTGCAGCTAGCTTCATCCTCACACGCTAAGCCGCCTTGAATGGGGGCGTTGAAGAGATGGAGAGGCGGCGAAGCAGAGAGAGAGAGAGAAGATGGGTGTTGGTTGGCAGGGTAAGGAAGGATGGAGAGAGAGAAGTGTGGGAGGAAGGAGTGAGAGAAGTGTGTGGGGTAAGAGAAGTAGAGGGCTGATAGGGAAGGGTAGAGAGAAGTGTGGGGACAAGCAGAGATGTAGGACCTGGCAAGGAGGGGCAGACAGTATAAATTGTATGGGGAAGATACATCATAATGTGGAATGAAGGTATGGTGAGAGGGGAAGAGTATCGGAGGAAAGGAGTAATTTCGCGAGATGAGGGAGAGTCTGTGGAGGAAGAAGAGAGCGAGAGTGGTGTGGGAGTGTGAGGAGAGATACAATATACTGGTGAATGAGATTGTAAGGGAAGAGTACCATAGGGAAGGAGTAATAGTCAGATGAGGAAAGGTATGGCAGGCGGTATAGACAGATCGGGGATAAGTACAAACAAGGAGGTAGGAAGAAAACGGCGATAAAAAAAAGTGTAAAAGTGGAAACGATAATAGTTATTGTTGAAGGAAGGGTTGGGGAGTGGAGATGACGACTTTGTTGAGTAGCACAGAGAAGGATGTTTGACGAGATGAAAGAGGATCAAACTGAAATGGGGAGTACGAAGATGATATAAAAAGATGGATTCAGTGTTATTTACAAAGGAATAAAGGACGCCGAGGACTGGAAAAGGTAAACACTATCATAATACGTGCCATTATTACAATCAACTTAAATTTCTTGTTACCGTTGTATATGTTATTCTTATTATATATTTTTCCTTTTTTGTGATTTTGCGTTTGTACAGTTACATTCACATGTTTCGTCTCGTCTTGTCGTGCTTTTCCGAATTCGTAACAAAGATTTCGTTTGGTTCAAAGTGAGAGAAATGTGCATTATATCATGTTTCTACATAGTACCATACAAATCCTCCCAATTTAAAGATATATTCACAACCAGAGTTAATAGATGGACGGATTTAACAGAACTTTTGTCAGCAAAGGTATGATATAGTGAGCACGGATCAAGGGATTATGTAGAGGGTGTATAAAGAGCATTAGTGTGTATGGATTTTAAAGCTATGTAGTAGAGTATATATGGAGAGTGTAATGTGCGTTGCCTACCGAATAATGGAATGATTATAAAGATATAAAGTACATTGTGCACGGATGATATAGACTAGAACATGCAGAGGGGCAATTGAGGTTTTGGCCATATCGACGGACTTATAGGAGGATTGTAGAGTAATAGAAAGAATATATTACAGAGTTTATTGTGTGCGAATGGTTGAGGATAGGGTAATCACAGGCCCATTGTTGTGTTAGGCATTTGGATAGCGTTATAGGATCAGGTCCGAGGTGCATGTGTAGATGTGTTACGCTATAGTCTAGTGTATTACGAGGTTAAAGAGGGTTCAAAGTACACTGGGGTTAGGAGGATTAGTGGACACAAGATTAATTAAGGTGGGTCTAATGTGGACAGACCATAGTGATTGTTGAGTACTAAGTGTTAGAGTCGGTCTAGTGTATAAAAGTACAGGGAGTTATATAGGGATATAGTTTACTCGGGGATACTTATGGATTACTGTATACTTGGATATTGAAGAATCACGGTGTGCAGGTGTAAAGAAAACTATAGTTACTCTGAGATCTGATAAATATGAAAGCGAGCACTACGATGGCTGCTGTAATGTATATCGATTATTTTATGACCTCAAACACACATGAAATACCTCTCCTATACCATGCATAAACATCATAGTTAGACTTGCAGGGGTAATGACAAGTTTTCCAGTTCCCTCTCCTATATATCCAGAGCATAGATAAACTCAGCAACGTGACGATAGTTTTCTTTACACAGGTCTATAGTGGACATAACGTACAGGGCCCCATGAGTACATAAGATTATAGAAGGTTATGTGCACTAGGGGGTGATAGGGAGTCTAGTGTGGGCGGGTTTATAGAGTCGTGTGATGCTGTTAGGTGGGTCGTTGGCTTGTCGTGCTTGTGATGGCAGGTATGAGCCTCGGCTTTTACTGCCCCCCTCGCTACCACCCAGAATCACCCTAATGATACCTGACGCCCGGGGTGGGAGGGTCACTCACCAAATTAGTTAATGGTTAATGGCTGGAAGGGATTATATTTTTATCTCGTAATTGATAGGGTTGTGTTCATTTTGGGATTTATGCTGTAGAGAAGCATTATATATAAGCGTACTCTGGATGGCCATTAATCAAGTTGCATTAATCTGTTTATCCTCAGCTAACTCTACCAGGCTAAATAAAGTATGCAAATCTGTTTTATGATCGTACAGTCTCAAACAAAAAATGGTGTGCCCGGGCCATGCATGCTGAAGTTCCAAATCGACTAAAGCAGCATTAAACTCAACCCTTTGAATACCAGTGGCTCTCCTCACGTGAATTATATCTCTCCCATGCAGTTAAACAAGACCCTATAGTTAATGCGAGAGTGGAAGTCCAGGAGGCCATGTATGTATAATTAAAATAAAATTGAATGGTACTGGTTGGTCCAATATATGTCACGAGGCAGCGTCCCTCAGGATTTATGTTGTTGTATTGTGTTGTTGGTTTGTAGGAAGCATTCGCCTCCAATTCTCCAACAAAATCATCTTGCCACCTTCATTTTTCTCCAGAGGTGATGGATGGATGGATGAAAGCTGAACTAGAGATCCGAGCCGTCCTTTCCAACTTTTTACTAATTACTGTATATTTTTTCTATGTTTTAGGGCGAGACGATACTTATTATTAATTATTATAATTTATTTATATACGGTATAATTTTTTATTATTATTATTAGGTTTTTCCCACAAGTCCGTCACAGAAATATATATTGGCAATGACACAGACGCCTTCTTGATGTGAACGCAATTTAGTACAGCAACATTATTTATATGTGCATGAACAACATTATTTACACACAAGTATACCTTCCCCCCAAAAAAACCCGCACCCCCTAAAACCCCCCAAGCCTGTCCGCCTATTCCCGCACCCCTTAAGTTACTACTTCACAGACGTCTCGAAATTAAGCTGTGGTCATTGTATGTATACACTCAGCTGTCAGATTAATATCGGGTCAATCACTTTTGCGTCATGTAAACTGAAGGGGGTATATAGCATAAGTATATTTACCTTGGTATATAGTACAATGATGATGGTGGTGGTAAATCTGGAGCAATTGATTCCTCTAGACTATTCCAGGCAACAGGATACCATTATATTTATTTGTTGGCTCTGTTTCCTGACATACTTAGGAGGAATCAAGGCACTCCTATGTATGTACCAAAATGTATACTATCCCCTTAATGTACCAATAGTAACCTTATTTGACAGGGAGCTGACAATAATGGTTTTCAAATAACCAATTATGTCTGATAATTACAATGAAACTGGTTCAGAGTACAGGGTTAACAGGTCATTATTACTCTATACTATTCATATGGGGTCGAAGTGGACACAATAATATGTTGCCAGACAATACACTTACATTATTATACACGTCTTTGAACGGTATAAATCAAATTTGAGCCTCTCTCTCTCTCCCTCTCTCTCTCTCCCTCTCTCCCTCTCTCTCTCTCTCTCCTCTCTCTCTCTCTCTCTCTCTCTCTCTCTCTTTCTCTCTCTCTCTCTCTCTCTCTCTCTCTTTCTCTCTCTCTCTCTCTCTCTCTCTCTCTCATTTTTTTTTTTTTTTTTTTTTTTTTTTTTTTTTTGTAGGAGGTGGTAGTCACAGTTTTAAGCTGCCCAAGTGCTCGGTGGTAAAAAGAGAACTTATTGTTATTCCCGACTGCGACCAAACTCCAACATTCAGACCACGCTGTGTAAATCAGCGCTCCGCCAGCCAGCCAGCCAGTAAGAAAGTCACCCAACCAGTCATTCAACCAACCACCCAACCACATCAGTCAGCCTGTCAGCCAGTCAGCCTGTCAACCAAGCAACCAGCCTGTCAACCAAGCAACCAACCAACCAGCCTGTCAACCAAGCAACCAAGCAACCAGCCTGTCAATCAAGCAACCAAATAGCCATACCAAGCAACCAGCCTGTCAACCATCAGCTTGTCAACCAAGCAACCAACCAACTAGCCTGTCAACCAAGCAACCAAACAACCAGCCTGTCAACCAAACAACCATATCAAACAACCAGCCTGTCAACCAAGCAACCAAACAACCAGCCTGTCAACCAAGCAATCACACAACCACACCAACCAACCAGCAGCCAGGGAATTGGTAAAACTTGGAGACAAATCAACAAAGGCAAACACAGCCGCTTTGTAATAATTTTCTCTCTATCGCCGCTGGATTACTGAACAGCAGCAGCCGGAGTGGGGAATAGGAAGTATAGTGAGTAATGGGGAGCCGAGTGGGGAGTGGAGAATGGGGTGGAGGAGTGGAGAGGAGAGTGGGAAGTTGGGAGTTTGGTAGGAGGAATTGAGTGGGGGGGGTTTTTGAGTGGTGTGAATTGAGTGGGGGTTATTGAGTGGGGATTATTGAGTGGTGTGAATTGAGTGGGGGGGAATTGAGTGTGGGAATTGAGTGGTGGGTATTGAGTGGGGGTTATTAAGTAGGGGGAATTGAGTGGGGGTTATTAAGTAGGGGGAATTGAGTGGGGGAAATCGAGTGGGGGGAAATCGAGTGGGGGGAACTGAGTAGGGGAAACTGAGTGTTGGGAGTTGGGGAGTGTTGTGGAGTTGGGGATTACACTCATGAATACTGGGTGGGGGGGGTGGGGGTGGGGGGGAATCAAGGGGTTCTAGGGGAAGTTAATGGATATTTGGCGGGGTTTATGGGGGGTTGGGCGCGGCTGTAGGGGGGGCGGTGATAATAACACCGAAGGCGTGGTGCGAATTAATACGAAAGAGAAGAATGGTGAGAATGAGTATGAAGGAGTGGTGAGAATGAGTATGAAGGAGTGGTGAGAATGAGTATGAAGGAGTGGTGAGAATGAGTATAGTAGTAAGAATTAGTATGAATGATAGAATGAGTATGGAGTGGTGAGAATAAGCATTGAGTGATGAGAATGATGAGTATGAAAGAATGGTGAGAATGAGTATGAGAGGAGTGGTGAGAATGAATATAAAAGAGTGAGACAAGCGAGAGCGAGAAGGTATGATATGATAATGGGAAGAACGAATAGACAGCAACAGACTGAAGGGGAAGTGGAAGTGGCGACATGACTGACTGACTGACTGACTGACTGACTGACTAACTGACTGACTGACTAACTGACTGACTAACTGACTGACTGACTGACTGACTGACTGATTGACTAACTAACTGACTAACTAACTGACTGACTGACTGACTGACTGACTAACTAACTAACTAACTAACTAACTGACTGACTGACTGACTGACTGACTGACTGACTGACTAACTAACTAACTAACTGACTGACTGACTGACTGACTGACTGACTAACTAACTGACTGACTGACTATTAAGCATTGCGTGTACACCTTGGCCACAAAATTACAGAGCATAACCACCGTCACTACAAAATACCAGACGTTCTCATGTGTACAGTGTTCTTGCTAATGCCACTTGTCTCTGTCCAAGATAATGATGACAGAAATTGCTTTATTTAATGACACAGTGCCACCTTGTCTGTAACTGGATCAGGATAATAATACCCTCGACACGCTCTGTTGCTGGAGAAGTTTATGAAAAAGTCACGCTACAAATTTAATGTCATGGTATATCCTCAATGAAATGTATGCAAAACGTATCTATAATAATTTTACTTAAAAAGGAATCGGTGCCTTTTCCACAGGATTAAATTATAGTACACTATTGTTCCTTAGTTAAAAATTAGAACATAAATAATTAGTATCAACACGAGGGAAATATCTGTCTAGTTAGCCTAGTTTTGGTACCAAATATATTAATTTTGTTCGATAAATGTAATACAATCTAGGAAAAATTCAGCATAAAAATTTAAAATATTCACAATTCAACTAGGTACTTATCTAAAATCCATAAACACTGGAGTATATGAATAACGTGTGTCTATGGTAATATCACTTAGAACGATAATGTTCCATTTTCGCCAGTATATTAAATTAACGCACTATATATAGTTACTTGGTTAGAAGTTTGAAAATAATTATACATCACTAACACGAGGGAAATCTATTAGGCTATGTGCTGTATGTAACTAATGACAAAAAAGTGAATAGGTAATCCATTAAGCCACACAGCCATTAAGAGGAATTGAAAACCACCTCACCAACACAGGTCAAGCGTTAGTGTGTCTCGCTAACAGATTATCACATCACAGAAGCCAGATAGTCACCACACGCCCCGGGAATTTATTTAGCCACCAGCCTCATTATCATAGTGAATTGTTCAGGCTCCCGGGATTACCACGTTGATTTCCCCGACAGACTGGCAGGCAAGTACAGTGTTGTATATTTATTGCAAGCACATACCGTTACTTGTGTTGTAACAAATTAATAGACGGCAAGTATGTATGTACACACACAACAAAACTATCGTAACAGGAGGGAAAGTTGAGTTTTATACTGAGAGTAGGGATAACAAAGTGAGGAAGGTTGTTTTACAAAGCTTTCATTCGTGGTTGTGTTGTCAAATAGTTTTTCCAACCTGCCCGATATACACCTCCATACGGTAACTACACAACAATCACTGCTCCAAACCCAGTCACATCACCACATAAGAACACGATGATCAGGCAGGATAGGTTTCATAATGCCCTCAAAATAATTATCACAGCAACTAACACTGTAGATAAGTGTTCCTGCAGTTGTGTAAATATTTGACGTAATATATTTTTGTTGATTGCAAGACAAAAAAAAACCAAGAAGTGGGAGTACAGTACACACCTTTGTTGCCCTCCTCTTTTAACACAGATTGCAAACACAAGGACAACAAACAATTAGGTCTTTGTTAACAGTTTACTTGGCCTCGTTAGTCTTTACATTGGCTTATATTAGTTACAGGCATTATAATTTATGCGAACTTCGACTCATTAATATTTTCATCCATTTTTCTTCCTGGTAGTCTTATATTACAGCAATTTTCTGAGTGAATAAATAAATAATGTGAGGAAAGAAAAGAAAAATTGAAGTAGGAAAGAGAAATGAAGTTGAGCAGAAAAGAGAAGAAGATGAGGAGAGGAGAAGGAGGAAAGCAAAGACATGATGGGAAATTAGGAGAAAAAAAGAATGTAGGAGAGATAATATAAGGAGAAAGAAGCAAGGAATACAGTAGATAAGAGAGGAGGAGAAAAAAGAAAAGAACAAACGCGACAAGAAGATATGAGAGAAGAGAAGAGATGAGAGAAGAGAAGAGATGAGAGAAGAGAAGAGATGAGAGAAGAGATGAGATGAGAGAAGAGAAGAGAAGAATGATGACCTGATTGGCATTGTGGAAAGAAGTGAGTCACCGCCATTCTCTCTCTCTCTCTCTTTCTCTCTCTCTCTCTCTCTCTCTCTCTCTCTCTCTCTCTCTCTCTCTCTCTTCCTAAAATGTAATCTTGGCTTTCATTATTTCCCAGTCTTAGCCCTCCCCACCTTCATCACGAATTCTGCTTAGCCACCTGTGTCCTCTCACTCATTCTCATTCTCCCTCTCGCACACACAGAGGGGGTGAGAGAGAGAGAGAGAGGGAGGGAAGGAGAAAGATGTCATCAAATCCTTACACACATTTTCTTCATCATACTTTTGTTAACCTATGGCCAACCAACCATGTTTTATTTATTTTTTCTCTGTAACATTTAGAATCGTCGTCTTGCGTTAGTTATATGTAGTGGATTCTTGATAAAACATTAATTAATTTTTGTATAGTTGTAACCACCGACTGTAAATTTGGAATCATTACTGTACGGTAGGCTACGTGTTGAGTCCCGACCCTCCATTACACACACACACACACACACACACACACACACACACACACACACACACACACACACACACACACACACAAACTCCCCTCTGTTACACACACACTCATTCTCCTCCGTTACACACACACACACACACACACACACACACATACACTCACTCCTCTCCTCACACACTTGCATTTTTTGGCTGCATGATACTTACTCATCTCATTTAATTTACTCATAGAAATCCAGGCGTTCCTTGCCTTTCCACACACGTTTATACTTCACTCGTGCCTCAAATTCCAACAGTACTCACACACCGACACGCACAACGTATACTATTATGTTTACGTACGAATACAATAACACCCACCTAATCCCTCGTACACACACACACACACACACACACACACACACACACACACACACACACACACACACACATCTCTCTGCTGTTGCACTTCCAAATCCCTCATCACAATTCAATTTCCAATGCTCCTTTTTTTTTTGCCCGAGAACGCACGTTAATTGGTGCTCTAAGTTTGATGATCATCTGTTAATTAGCTTTTAGGCCGGTACCGAAGAGGGCTGGGGGTCGCTCGCTCCCTCTCCCAACTCGCCAACGTACCCAACCCCACGGCCGCTGCTCGTATATGTATGAGGTTCGTATTTTAAGGGATATAAACTCGGTGTTGGTGAGTAGGAGGCCCAGTGATTCCTCCAAACTATGCCAGGAAATAGACATATTACTGAATACTACGATAGTGTGTTGTTCTTTAAAGCGAAAAAAAAAAACTGATTCCCTTTCAAGTACAGTACTAAGACATTTGACACACGTTTCACATACGTTTTAATATTGTATAAGTTGGAAATAAGTACCAAGCAACGTAAATTTTTGGTGCACTTTGCCTTAGCGTGCATTACATTTGCCTAGAAAACCAAGAAATTATATGAGGGATCCGGTACATTTTCAACCTTTAAAAAAAATACAAGATGGAGAAAAGGGTGTCTGTTTCGTACATCTCTCTCTCTCTCTCTCTCTCTCTCTCTCTCTCTCAGTTTGTAAGCATCAGTTGCCCTCCATTTTTCTCCACATGGTAATATACCTCCTTTAAGAAGAACGTCATGATATTCCTGACAAATTCGTAGACCGACGTTAATGTATGTAGTATACCTTTAACAGGGGTCAGGTGTAGCACCTGAAATAGATACTGTTGATTCCACCTAACCATGTCACAAAACGATCTCTTAGTCTATGAGCTGTTCTGTGACAAAGAGTGTAAGAATCAGAATCCTCCAAATACTAACAATAATCATACCCTTCACACTAGTTACCTATTACTATGCTGGAAATTATCTATACAGTACTACCAACACGTCTGGAGATAAGGGGACTGATTATCTACCGTCGTTTCTAAAGATTTCACACTGATTATTTTTCCTGTGGCTAATTTTTATACCAGACGATTTTTTTTTTTTTACATGCCAGCTGGATGCCTCTGGTGGCCACGGATATTAATCAAATACACAGGATACCGTGTAATTGTTTCGCTATTCCTCCACCGTGTACATGAAGTTGGTGTAACATGATCTCCTCTGCAATCCGATCCCTTAACACGTCCAAATGGCACCAATATTAATAATTAAACACGAGGCCACTTTTCCCGGTTCACAGTGTTTTATAATATAGTCATGTTCTGCCTCACTGCCCCCCCCCCCTCCCTCGTTGTATGTAGTTATGGTCTTGTGTGAACCAAGTGTCAAATAACTATTACTCTATTATTACACTCCATCCTAAAGTAAAATCGGTACAGACATAATTAGTGGATAATTGTATTGTTAATTGACCAGTCGCCGTGACACTTGCAAATTAACGCTAAAATATTGTAATGCCACGCCACTCGTCCTCCTCGGCTTTCTCCACCTAGATCTAACCTCTCCACCTCATTGTTTCTCCACTTCTCTCCACCTCATCATCTGTCTCTCCACCTCTCTCCTCCCCATCGTCACTTCACCTCTCTTCTCTACAACATCTCTTCACTTCAATCTACATTTACAGAACGATGAGCAACTAACCAAAATGCATACATACACTGCTTAGATTAACATGAAATAAAATGAAGTATATATAGCACCAACTCTTGTATAAAATTTTCACCAAATCTACACATATTCGCAGTTCCAATTGTGTTCCTGTTTACTTTATTGCCGTGTTTAATCCAAATGTCCTTTAGACTGGTTTAGTTCCTTTCAAATGTCCTTTACGTCCTTCTTTCCAATGATATTACTCCCTCAATGGTCTGATTTCATCAATTTCTCTTTTCAATCCTATTTTACGCGCCCTAACTGTCCATATATTCCCACAAACTCCCCTTCTCCTTCACAGTCTATACCCATTTCATTCGCCCCCCTACTCACATACCATAACTCCTCCTTCCCTCTCTGTTTCCCCTCTTGCGCCCGTTCCATTCATCCCTACTGCCCATTCCCACCCACTTCCCCTCCACGCAGCCTATCTCCTCCATCGTCCCACTCCATATCTCTTCCCTCTATCTCACGACCACACCTCTAATCCATCCGCCGCACATCCCATTCCATTCTGTCCTCTTCCAATCACCCGTATACCACCCACCCGGACCCTTATCCCCTTCCTCCATCATTCTTCATTCTCCTCTCCCTTCGTCTCTCTCTCTTTCTCTCTCCCTTCGGTTCCCATCTGTGGCTGCCTTCATATACTCCTCTTCACTTATTCTTTCTTCCCCTTGTGAACGTTTTCTTGTCTCGTTTCTCCTTTGTCGTATTCTTTTTTTCCTCTTTTCCATAATCCTTCTTTCTCTTTAGGTTGCCTCCACTTTCTTTCACATTACTTTATTATTATTATTATTATTCTCTCTCTCTCTCTCTCTCTCTCTCTCTCTCTCTCTCTCTCTCTCTCTCTCTCTCTCTCTCTCTCTCTCTCTCTCTCTCTCTCTCTCTCTCTCTCTCTCTCTCTCATACACACACACACTTCGAACATACATACATTCATGTTCGCCTCTATAGTTCCTTGTTACCCTTAACCTTTTCATGAGTCCTTCCTCTCTCATCCCCATCCTCTTCCTTCCGTTCCCTTTTCTATTTTACATTCTATCTTCTACATCTAACCATCCATTTATCTATCCACCCACCCTTCTCCCTCATCCATCTCCTCCTACTATCCATTTGTCCCTCGTTCCCTCCATCTGTCTCTCCTCTGCACCCATCCTTCTCCCTGTCCAGCCATCCCTCCTTCGCAGTCTTACCTCTCCATATTTTCATGGGGACATGTCTGGGAGGGAGAGTAGGGAGAGAGGAGAAGAAAAGGAGGTAGAGGTGTAATGGATAACAGAACATAACAGGAAATAGGGAAGGCTTTGGTTAAAGAGTTGGGCAATAAGAGGGAAGAGGGTACAGCGAGAAATCGTAAAAGGAAAAGGGTGAAACGGGGAAGGGTAAGTCTGAGATTCCCAAGAGAGAAAAGGAAGGGAGGACATGGGAAAGGACAGAGACACATAGACAGACGAGGGAGGGTAGGTAGTAAACTGAGGTGCAGTAGGATTTGAAATGGGAAGGAAGATTAGAAGATGAGTGGGTTGAAGGAAGTGAATCGAGCCACAACATCTACGGTAAAGGAATAACAGGAAACGAACGAAACCTCAAAACGAAGGAGAAACCCAGTGGAGGTGAAAGGACAAGAGGGGAGGGGGGGAGGGTAGAGAGAATTCAACCAAAGGGTAAGAATAAGGAAAGGAGAGACGTAAGTAAGGAGGGGAAGAAGAAATTGAAGAGAAGGAGAGGATACTGGCAGTGGGTAAGAAGGGAGGGTTTATACGTTGAGGGAAAGGGTAAGAAGGCAGGGAGAGCTAGGGCCTTGCAGAGGGTTAAAAGGGAGTAGGAGTGGAAGGCGGAATGAGACGGAGACGAATCAAGAAAAGGGTAAGAAGGGGTTGGGAGGGTAAAGAGGAGAGGAAGGGAGGGCGATTCCTTGGCCTAATGAAAATGGAATGTTTGCCTCTCGCGGGGAATTGATCGAGCGAAGGAAAACATCGAGGCCCGGGTTGTGTTCAAGTGGCTGTGGCGGGAAGGAAGAAGGCAAAAGGAGAAAGTAATTAAAAGGCGTAAATAAGGAAAGGAAGGAATGGAAGCAGTGTAGCTGAAGGAACAAAAGAGACAGTTATTAAAAGGTGTAAAGAAGGGAGGAAGGAACGAAGGAAGGAGGGATGGTAGGAAAGAAGAAAGTCATTAAAGGAAGGAATCTGATGTTGGTAAAGTGATGGGCTAGCGACTCCTCCAAATTATGCCACGAAACAGAGGAGGATGTCAGAATAAGAAGGAAAAACTAAAGTGAAGAAAGTAGGAGGTAGTTAAGCCAAATATACGAGTATCTAACAGCAGCAATAA
The DNA here is from genome assembly GCA_033782935.1 of Petrolisthes cinctipes. Lineage (NCBI taxonomy): Eukaryota > Metazoa > Arthropoda > Malacostraca > Decapoda > Porcellanidae > Petrolisthes > Petrolisthes cinctipes. Next base: position 12,839 of record JAWQEG010005671.1, read on the forward strand.
TGATAAGGAAACGTACTTGACGCCAAAATCAATACTTGTAGCACTGTATAATCAATCAAACTAAATAAAAGAACCATGCTTAAAGGGAGATTATAGCCTTCCATATCAACATCCATCACTCACCAGTCACCTGAACTTGAACCTCTTTGCATTCACATTTTCACAACTTCACATTCACCAACATACACTTTCTCTCTACAGGTTACTCAATAAAATAAAATTATTCCAGTCTCTTAAATTTGATTGCATAATTTTCAAACATTCCTCATCCCTTCATAAGATAAACGTTGGTGTAAGAACAACAAATTAGTTATTCTTCCAGTACCGTAAGTATTCATTGTAGTATGAGTGAACAAAAGTAATTATCTCCGTCTGATATGTTATGAAAAGGGAGCAGATGGTGACGGAAGGATGGAGACTTGCATGAGACAGAAAGAGAGGGGGGGAAAAAAGGAAACATACAGGTAGACAGAATGACATAGATACATACAAACATAAGAAATAGAACATAAGCAACGAATAGAACAGATGGAATGAGAAAAAAAAAATACACATGACAAGGGTACAGATAGACACAGAGACAGCATAAAAAAAAAGTCAGACTACACGAGAGGGACACACAAAGGGACTCAGATGAAAGGGGGAAGCCATACGTACGACATAGAGAAGCGAGATGACGATACATACCAGGAGCAGGAGGAGGGGGGAGAAGGAGGAGGAGGAGGGGGGAGAAGGAGGAAGAGAAGAAGGGAAAGGAAGTTGAGGTATAGGTAGAAGTGAAGATAAGGGCAATGAAGATGATGTATAGGTAGAAGAGAAGATATGGGCAAGGAAGATGAGAAGATAAGGGCAAGGAAGATGAGAAGATAAGGGCAAGGAAGATGAGAAGATAAGGGCAAGGAAGATGAAGTATAGGTGGATGAGAAGGAGGTGAAGGTCAAGGATGATAAGGTATATATGAAGGAGGAGAAGAGGAGGAGGAGGAGGAGGAGGAGGGGAGGGACAAGGACGAGGAAGATGAGATATGTGTGTGAAGGAGGAGGAGGAGGAGGAGGAGGATGAGGAGGAGGAGGACGAGATATGTGTGTGAAGGAGGAGGAGGAGAGGAATTGGAGTGAAGATGAAGAAAGAGGACCCCACAAGGCTTGGAACACCCTGCAGCACAAGAGGAAAGGAGAAGGAGATACATAGAGGAAGGACAGCAAGACATGAAGAGGAAGAACAGGACAAGGAGGAAGTGGAAGACGAAGAGAAGGAACACGTGGATGATAAAAAATAAGAAAAACAAGAGGGGATGAAGATGAAGAGGAACAGTAAAGGGAAGGAGGAGGGGAAGGAATATGAGGATTATGAAAGAGGAAAATGTGAAAGAAAATAACCATGATAATGCAAGGATAAGAGGAGGAACATGAGGATGGGAAAATGTAGAAGATGAGGACCAAAAGGAGGAAGAAGCAAAGCGAAAGAGGAGGAAGAGGGGAAGATGATGAGGAAAGAAAATGGAACAGCAATAGGAAGTATGACTAAATAATAATAATAATAATAATAATAATAATAATAATAATAATAATGGGAAATAAAGTTTAAAGAAGCAATTAAAGAAAAACACGTCAATATGAGAGGCTAAACGTACAGAAGGAAGAACAGGAGGCGAAGGAGGAAGAGAATGGTCAAAAGAAAGGGGGAAAAAGTCAGGAAGATTTGTGAGTGCAATGGATCGATGAAGTTATGAAATTCATGACCACAATCTTCTCACACGAGGAGGTATGTGTGTGTGTGTGTAGAGAGAGAGAGAGAGAGAGAGAGAGAGAGAGAGAGAGAGAGAGAGAGAGAGAGATAACGATACAATGAGTGACATGGAGAGATTGAATGAGGGAGGAAGTTACAATTGACAACGAGAGTGTGTGAGAGAAGAGGAGATATGAAGGAAAGGGAGTAACGCGAAGAAACGTGTAAGAGAACAAAAATCGAGGAAAAGATGTAAAATTCAAGACCTATAAAATTATGAGTTATAATGAGTTATACATAAGCGAATCAAAATGCACAACTAAATTCAAAGCCTGGCAACTGAACTGAGAGGGAAAAACTGGGGACGAATAAAAAAAAAAAAAAAAGTGATAAAGAAAGTATATAACTACTGAAATTTCCTACAACAATACTGCCAACCGATTATAAAGAAAACTGAGGAGTGTATACAAAGAATCTATTATGAACTGAAGGCGAAGAATAATCTAATCACTCTATATACACACATATAATAAAAAAGGAATGGTGTAAATTATATATGATTTTAAAAACTAATAGTTATGTATAAACAAGGACCAAAATAAACAAATTATTAAAATTAATAAAGGAATGAATATTTAGTAACTGACTACAGAAAAAGATGTGTGGTACTAAAATTCCATAATTCCATAAAAGAGAGTTATTGAACAGACTAAAGAATGAAAGCTGAATTAAAGGAGTATAGTGGGAACTGAATAGAGAGATAAAACAGAATAAAAAAAAAAATGAATACTCAGGCATGCAAACAAAGGTAAAAAGCGAGGACAGAGAACAAAGAAAACCCCATTCTTGAAGACAAAGACAAATCTATGGACAGAGAACAAAGAATAACTGTTGCTTGAAGACAAAGACAAATCTATTACTACGGGTGAAAAATAGTATCAGTACACACACAGAAAGTGGTACGAGGTTTGTGGAAATGAAGGAATGAACACTGTGACGACCTTCTCCTCCTGGCAAAGTTCAGACAGAAGTTTCGCTTTTTTTTTTTTTTTTTTTTTTCAGATTGTTCCTAGCAAATTGTGAAAATAAAAATATATGAATTTAACTCACTCTGCTGTCGCGGTCAAGAGCTTCTATCCAATTTGTTGAAGTGGTACCGAACACGAAATAAATAACAGAATAACATATATATAAAAATTATGTGTGCCCCCACGGTTCAGAGATTTTTTCCATTGGTTGCAATTCCTCATAATGAGTTATATGAACTATTGAACCAGTGTATAAATGCCTGCAAAATATTCCAAGCAGATAAAAATACACGGGATGACTTGTGAGAATCAAGGACACCACTGAACCTTAAAATGGTTTGATAATTTGAATTGTAAAGAAACTATTGAGTGAAACAAAAAGCAGGTGGGAACAGCAGACAAAATGGGCTGGTATCGTATGAAAGAATATATAAGTTTGTCGTCCATTTTCTTTCTTGGCCTAATGTTTGAATTATTTTTTTACCCCAAAGTAAATCTTAACCTGAAATTCAATTATATCACTGGTGAGAAGATACTCGTAGAACAATTTCTTTACTAGCCTATGTTGCTTTGGAGACAGAATGATTTTCCAGCTCCGTGGTGTTGGAAACAAGAGGGAGAGACGACAAGAACTACTGACACCTACTGTATACAACAATAATCTTGAAGAGGATTGAGACAGCACGGACAGAATCGTAAACAAAGGCATTCTACCCGCCCGTCAAGCTGAGCATCACACTGGCAAGGTCATTTACATAAAGCATTCATTCATTACACACGTCGGGAGGGAAAACTCACTGTACTTTTATTTTATCTAATTTTTTATTTATGTTTCGTGAACTCAGCTATATATTCTCGTGTTATTTCGGAGTTGGCAAAGGTTTTAGGATGATTTAAACGAAAAGTAGTAGGATGATTCATGATAACAATATTACCTACACACACACACACACACACACACACACACACACACACACCAGACACGAGGTAGGTCAGTAAGGGAGACTTGGCCGTGTGTGAGGCGGTGGGAGTCCCACTGCGGTCACCAACTCCCTTCCTCCAACCCAAACCCCCCGTGACGTCACTGTCTGGTCGCGACAGGACCCTCTCTCCCTCCCTCCTCTCCGACACATCGAGGTACTAATGTATGTTCTTCAGTTACTTGTACAATACGGAAAACTTATTCTATATAAGTATTTTTACGAGTGCTGTATCTCACGTTTATATTTTATACTCTGATGCCTTAAATTGACTTAAATAAATAAACAATTGGTATATGGATTTCTAAATATTAGCAGCATAACCTGAATGAAATCATCTGACGTTTGTCAATATATAGTATGAATCATTGGTCTTATACTTGTTATTTCAAAGACACGTGTGTATTTATTAGCCTATGCTTCATGTGAAACTCATGTATTTTCCTGAGGATAGATACAGTACAGTATCCGTCGAGACTGTAGAGTCTATAAGAGGGATTCAGGCTTAAGAGATTGACAAATGTACAAATAATTGGAATAACAGATAGATGGAGGTAACCACTGATATATGTAAACGAAGACGAGTAAAATAAGCATAGGAAGAGACACAGGGAACCTATGTGTTGCTCTTAGGATTCACCGGGAAGTGGGAAAACCTAACTCGGCTGGGAAACGAACCGAGACCCTTCCCGCAGAGTTAAGTTGGGCACCAGGAGGTGAGGTAATGGCTGGGGGAAGTGCGAGGTGCAGGGAAGGGGCGCAGCAGGGGGCGATGACAGCAAGAGAAAGAAAGGGGACGAATGAGGAATAGGATAACAGGGGACATATGGGAAGGAGTCGTGATGAGGCGAAGGATAAATAAACGAAGGTGGCGATGAGGGGAGTAGATAGAAGGAAAATACACGAGTGAGGGATTGGTTAAAAATGAATAACACCAGATAATCCAATTCGTTACATGAGAACCCCACCGCCGTATCGTTAGTGAACTTAGTGGTAATGTTGAGGTAAACAAAACGCTAGCAGCTGACGAAACACAAAATATCGTAGGCAGACAAAGACAGGTAAAGTGAACACATACACCAGTCAAGACGGTCTAGCCACACTGAGGGATAGAGAATCGAAGTCTGGGGTTGACCGGAGGGATGAGTGGAGGGAGGGAGATCGATCACTGTCACGACACCACCAATGCCTTTACCCCTTACCACCATATCCCTCCATCCCTACTTTAACCACCCCTCTTCTTTTACTCCCCCATCCCTTTCACCTTCCCCTTCCTAAACCCACCCGCACTACAGTATTCTTTTCACCTTCCTACCACCATCTCTATCCCTTATACCTTCCTCTACCTTTCTCTTCCCTCCATCCACTGCATTCCCTTCACCTTCCCCCTACAGAAGTTGCAGTTCTCCCACTTTATCCATTATCGACAATTCCACTTTCCTTTTCCATTTGTTTTCTTCCTACCCTGCTAATTATCCTCTCTTCAACTCCCACTCCTCCTTTCCTCCCTTTTCCCTGCCCTTCCTTCCTTGCTCACTTCCTTTCTTCCCTCTCGCTTTCCTCACTACGTTCTCCACCCTGATTATTTCCCACTCTCCTCCTCCACCTCTCGTCCACTCTCTTCCCACCTTAAAGCCTCACTTACCACAGAACACGACACACATTGCACACAGTACCTAACCTAAGTTAAATATTCGATCCCAAACTTCACTCATAAAAACACGACAGGCATTTCTCACACAGTTATCAACGCCACAACACTAAGAACACTTTGAACAAGAAAGCTAATAATTCTTTTCCTCAATACGTGAAGAGAGAAGGAGGGAATAGTAAGTTAGGGCAGGGTGCAATACATGATTATACTGAATGAGACGAAATGGACAGGCAATGCAGATTATGGAAAAGAAAGGAAAGGGAGCGAAGAAAAGACAGAAGAAGCAATGGGAGATAGAGGTAGGGGAGGGAGGGACATGCATCAGAGAAATTGAGACTCGAGGCCAGCTGAGGTTGTTGTATTCTCTCTCTCTCTCTCTCTCTCTCTCTCTCTCTCTCTCTCTTTTCTTGGTTTCTTCAATTCCTTTAGTATACTTTCCTCTAGCCCTTCCCCGTTTGTTTCGCTTCATTACTCTTCTCATGTCCTTCGCAATTCCTTTCTTTCTTTTCCATCTCTGACCGGCCCTGCTCCTCTCCTACTCTTCCTCTTACTCACCTCGAGAGTGGACAGTGTGGAGAGGGAGGCTGAGGAGGCTGGAGAACAGGAAGTGGGTATGTGGAGTCTCGGAGAGGATTTGAAAGAGGATTGAGAAAGATGTAGAGAAGGAGGAAGAACAGGAATGGAGGAGGAGGGAAGGAGGAGGATTACAGAGGATAGCAAACAGCAATAGATCTTCTAGTTCATGCAAGAATATTCGTGATGCATATTCAAACAAATCTCCTTGTGTGAAGCAAAGAATAGTTAAGCTAAAAACTCCCTCCCACTCCCCGACTTTTCTTTTTTTTTCAATCAAACGAAGGTGACCAAACGGAAGAGATGCCTTGAGTAAGGAATCAATGACGATGATTTAAGAGATGCAATTTTTCTTTTCTGGAGTCCAGTCGTTGTAAGGAAACATACACACATTAACATAACACGAAGACAAAAGGGAAGGAAGAAGGGAAGGAGGAGGAGCAGGGGGAAAGGGGGAAAGGTGCAGAGGATTGTAACGGAGGTGTGCGGGGAAAAGAGGGTAGAAAAGTGACTAAAGAAAAAGAGGGGGAGAGGGAATGGGGCGAATATTGGGCAAAAGCAAATGCGTGAGAAGACTGGCATGGGGTAAACTGAAGGAAAAAGTTAAAAGATATATGGCAGAATATCCTCAGAAATATAGAAACATGATGTACGAGTATAAATATGTACTGTACAGTACGTTACTTATATCCCCTTAATTAATCCTTAGTTCCATTTTGATTCAGGTGAAGGTCAAGATGGGAATGTTACGACTTTTTTCGAGTATTACTTTACAGTGGCTATTTATATTCAAAACTGTGATCTGAATTTTGGTACAGTGTGTTATACCAGTTGCCTACCTTTCGTAATTATTATTATTATTATTAACGCCACCAAGCAGGGAGGGGAAAAAGAGTTATAGTATACGTTTGCAAACCCTCCTCTCGACAGAAAATATATAAATAATTGGTATCGTTGATGATAAGATTGAACAACACTACTTTGGAATCATTGCAGCTCGTACTATATAAGAAAGGATGTGAAATGATGTGTGGTAAAATATTTAGAGTTCGAAGCTTGCCTATACGCTAAGTCAATGCAATACG
>JAWQEG010005672.1:0-66462 GCA_033782935.1 Petrolisthes cinctipes
GTGGAGCTATTGTATGGGTGTTTGTCTGCATGAGTACATATTTAGATGCATGTGTGCTAGTGTCGATAACCGTGTGTGTATGTGTGTGTGTGTGTGTGTGTGTGTGTGTGTGTGTGTGTGTGTGTGTGTGTTTTATTTGTGATAATGTTGTTTGTCTGTAATGTGTACATAACTGAGTACGTGTTGCATGCCATAATATATAGCCCAGGCTGGAAATTGGAAATAGTGTGTGCGTGTTTGTGTGCGTGTGTGTGCTTGTGTGTGTGTACATGTGTGATCGTGTGTGTGTGTGTGTGTGTGTGTGTGTGTTTGTGTGTGTGTACATGTGTGATTGTGCATATGTGTGTGTGTGTGTGTGTGTGTGTGTGTGTGTGTGTGTGTGTGTGTGTGTGTGTGTGTGTGTGTGTATTATTGCCTGTCACGGTGGTAGATATTTGCACGCTTACCAACTTTCCCGAATGTGCGGATGTTTGTATGTATGTGAGTATGTATGCATGTTTGGTGTCATGACCGTGCAAGGTCGTGGAGTTGTGTGTGTGTGTGTGTGTGTGTGTGTGTGTGGTATCGTTGAGAATTCCCACATGTATGCATGTATGTGCTTTGGCTTAGTGATATTTGTATGTGTGTATATATGGCTTCAAGGACATGAAAGGTTGTCTCTCTTTCTATACCTATGGACTTGTGTGTGTGTGTGTGTGTGTATTAGCGTTGCGTGTGTACGTGTGTGCGCACCTGAATGTGTCTGTTTATGTGTGTGTGCGTAAGTAAGTAATTGAACTACAGTGTGTGTATTAATATAAGTCTGTGTAGATTGAAAAGAAGGAAAGGCAAAACTGACATAAACTCTTGAGATGAACAGATGTGAAGATGCTGTTTATTCAATTAATATGTGTGTGTCTGTGTGTGTGTTTGTGGGTGAGAGAGATAGAGAGAGTAGTGAGACAGAAAGAGAGAGAGAGTAGTGAGTGAGTTAGGGGGGGAGGGGAAGGGAAGGGAAGTACGATGTGCATGCAGGCCGATAGGGAGGGACGGATGGATGTAGGGAGTCTGGGAGAGAATGAAGGAAAGGGAAGGTATACGCAGGGGGAGGTGACAGGGAGAAGGGAAGAGCACTGAGGTAGGGATGCGGGAGAGTGGTAGAAGAGGAAGAGGAGGAGGAGGAGGAGGAGGAGGAGGAGGGAAGGAAAGCCGATGAACATCATACAGGGACAAGCACTACTGTAAACAACGAATGGAATGACCAAAAACGTATAGGAGGGGGAACACACACACACACACACACACACACACACACACACACACCGGCCAGTCATGCACAACACACACACACACACACTCACTAACACAAAAAAGCATCGAATACATTTTCGTTTTTAAAACTGGTCATTCCTCCATTACATTTATGTGCAAAATTCGCGTCACCAGATATCCACCCTCGTGTGATTGGATTTCTCTTAATTAAACAGCAGTTTCAAAACAATTTGCATCAATACAGTGGGGGCAAAAATCTGCTACCCTGTGGATATCCCCCTGTATATGAATATAGAACATTGCGAATAATTGTTTATTGCATTTATTGCCCGGCTCACCATGCACAGTTCCCCCTCCCCTCACATGCACTTAACGACATGAATGCACTGCAGCCAATACATACAATGCAAACTGGGGCGAGCTGGGGAGAGGGGGAGCGAGGGGAGACGGAAGCTGGGGACACGGGAGAAGGGGAGAGCGTAGAGAGAAAGAGAGAGCGGGAGGGAGAGAGAGAAAGAGAGGGAGATGCTGGGGACACATGCAGGACGGGGTGATAAAGATGGGGAGGTGGGGAGAATGCGAGGGAGCAGAAGCAGAGAGGGTGAGAGACAGAGAGAGGCAGCAACAACACACACACACACACACACACACACACACACACACACACACACACACACACACACGTATACACATGCACACACAGATGGAAAAGCAAAAAGGTCATTGGGAAATATATATGACCAGGTTACAAAACAAATTCGAGAGTTGGGATAACAGGAGGATCGGGGAGGCAGGGCGGACGAGGGGATAAACTGAGGGGAGGATAAAAAAAGGGGGAAAAATGCCGCAGGGAAATAAATATTCGACATAATATAATTCTATGCGGGCGTGGAGGGGGGCGCTCTCATGCGTAGGCGGGACACGCTGGACATGCACAGAGGGGGAAGGGAGCGAACTGGCCATGCGGATATTCGCACGTAGGCGTTTGGACATGCATATTTAGATGGGGGGGAGGAGGAGGAGGAGGTGTACGGACATACATATGGACATGAGTACACGAGTAAAGGAAACTACCTTGCCGACGACTCGTATCGTAATTTGGGACACATGCAAAACTACTCGCACAAGGATCTTTTTACTTGTGTTCACTGCATGTAGTGTGAGTTCATGCCCCTAATCCATGTGGACGGTCTCTCACAAGGCGCGCGCGCTCACACACACACATGCACACACAAGCAAACACACACACATGCACACACAAGCAAACACACACACACGCACACACACACACACATGTATACATACACACACACACACACACACACACACACACACACACACACACACACACACACACACATGTATACACACACACAAACACACACACTCACTCACTCAGAGGCTGCCAGCTTGTATTGACTGTTGATCATGTAGGCTACTCAAGCCGTGCCAGCGACCCTTTTAGAAGCTCGGGACACACACATTAAGCTGTAAATGTTACTGTCTGTTGATATTTTTTTATTAGTGTCAGATAACGTTCTTTGTTTTGTTACGTATAATTAATCGAAGCTTCAAGACATTCCATACATCATACGGAAGACGTAAGTGAAAACATTAAATCTCATTGCACGATATTCCTGATGGGCAGGAAGAAACAGTATTAAATAAACTGAGAATATAGAGTTGAAGTAACTGGAGAAGACTTGAGCCCTGAAGTAGATTTTTATGGCTCACAATACTTTCTATAGGATACTAGCAAGTAGGCACCGGCGTTTTCTATAAATACATGTGATCGTGACTAGGAAGTGTCGTGTACGTAATTAAAGCCAGTCATGTGGGGCTTCGGACATACTGTAGATGGACATGTGGTGAGGGATGTGGAATAGGGAGAGAGAGAGAGAGAGAGAATGTGGAGTGTGTGTGTGCATGCGTGTGGCGGCTACGGTGGTCATGCGAGCGTCAGGCACATAGACAGGTGAACAAAAGCCCTGATTGTAATATCGGGGGTCTCACCGCTGAATTCACTCGATACCAACTAGTGGGGTATGTGGTTATGGCCGCCCCGATACAGAGAAGAGGGGGGAACGACCATGCACCAATTGGACATAGAGTGGAAATGTGCGATTGCCAAAACCCTAACCTATACTCAACAGAGAGAGGGAGAGTGAAAAAAAAAAATGGGAAGATAGCCCACCAAAAAAGAGCTACCTCCTCAAAAAAAAAAAAAAAAGAGAAAGAAAACAATTGTAACTCCAAATGGAAAGAATACTTCCTCTACCCCCCACCCCCCTCCCCCACAATTTCAACATTTCAACTCCCTCCCCTTTTCCCCCTATTCCCGAGTGAAAAAGCAAAAGCGTGTAAAGTTTAAACACAAAGCCAAAAAGGACCTTAGGAAGAGCGCAGTTAAAAGCTAAATTGATCAATAGTGTAATCCTTGATCAGTGCAGCTAAAGAGAATTAGTTGAATCATGATGGAACGGGACTCATGCACTCACTCTGATGCTGGGAGGGGATAGGACGGGTGAATAGTAGTGGTGGTACTGGGGGAGGAAGAGTGCTGATGTTGTGAGCTGCTCGGGAAGGGGACGAGATGTTGAGAGTAGCTGGGAGGGTAGGATGGAAAGCTATTGATGTAAGGTATATATAGGACTGATAAAGTGAACGTCATGTTGGGTGGTGGTGATGATGATGTTGATGATGGTGTTGATGTGGTATGTGGCATCAAGGGTGGTGGTGTAGGATAGTGTTGGTGGCGATGTGTGATACTGATGGTGGTGTTGTATGGTGGTGATGTGGTATGGTTGATGGTGAGTGTGCGAGGGTGATGTGCAACATATGATGTGGGATGATAGATGTTGTGATGTAGGGCAGGGATGCTTGTGAGGTTGGATGGTGGTGGCAGATGGTGGTGTTGATATGAAGTTTGTGACGGTATTGAAGTGGGATGGTAATGCGAGTTATGTGTTATGTAGGATGGTGATGATGTAGGATGGTGGTGGTGATGTAGAATGGTGTTAGTGGTGGTGGAAGTGATGACAGTGATGTGGAATGGGTGATGGTGTTAATGATTAAGAGGGGTTGTAGTGGTGATATGGAATAGTGATAGTGGTGATCAAAGATGATGATGATGGGATGTTGGTGCACACAGTTAAATACAGAAGAATATGAGGGACTATGTCAAATAAATACCTACATGACAATTGCAATAACACCCTAAAGATTGCGTGATCTCAAGATGATTCACCAATGAGATCTCCATATGGAAGTACACAGTTGTCAGTTAGTGCAATCGAGAGGATTCGAACGATTTGATTGTTTGCTCACAAGCCCAGTACTACACACACTAAGCCATCCTTCATTCCCGTGTACACATATTTGCTTAGACATAAAAAACAACATTCTGCATAAAGTTTCATTCCCTAAACTCGAATTAAATACAACTCCCGTACAATTGTTGTCACACTACGAGACACACACACATACAACACCAGACACGGACATCTGACGAGGTTGAATGTACAGTACTATATGTAACGTCCAGGTACTCAAGCTTGTAATTATATACTGGGTGTCTGAGTTGGAGGCATTCTTGTCCGTGTAAGTAATCAGATTATTTAATTGAATGTACAGGACACGACCGAGACTTTTTAGAAAAATCATTTTAAGAGGATTCTATATAAAGAACGAACAATATTTGGCCAACTTGTCTCAAGTAATGAATGGTGATGTTGACGAGTGTGTATTCAATACTTCTCCCCAGTTAACAAATAACATGCCTACTATGTAAGAAAATACAAACGTTCAATAGTGCTTACTCACTAATAGTTAATTAATAGGAAGCTATTATTGAACGGATCCTAACGACAGCAGAGCATTGTTCATATTTTTGGTTACTATAATTCAGCCTTCCCATACTACCTAAGTTCATTTCGTCATTTCAATGTAAACATGTCGGAACATATAAAAAAAAAAAAAAAAAAAAAAAAAAAAAAACAGTAGAAGTAAATGCATCCTGCCATTATCGTATCAAGTTTCTGCCTCGCTATTACCTCACCCCATACCAATTACAACCAGTCTCGGGTGTTTTTGTTGGTAGTGTAAGGCTGCATCCCTTATATGTTCCCAGACCTTCGATTTTTAATCTGATAAATCGAAAAAAACGGACGAATGTTGATGTGAATAATATTGTTTCTCAAATCTAATCTAGAGTGTACCAAATGTCCAAAATAGTACAGTATTTAAAACATCCCTTGAATAAATATAATCTGAGTTAAAGTAAATTAGACCCTATAACTAATCACCCATCATACCTAATCATGTAACACAACAAAACCAAGTGGACAGAGAGACAGTCAGCTGATGGCTATAAGGAAGACAACCATAACACGTATATAATAAATAAAGATGATACTGACCCTCTAATTTACCCACATGTAGCAGGTGAACCCATTAAAAGTGAAGGGAATAAATAGTACATTTAACTGACTACCTGGACGACTATTCTTTCACTATCTCCAAAAGAGCCTCCCGTGCAAGAGCCATGAGGTGTTAACCAACCTTGTGTCTGTGGATTATTGGAAATTAAATTATCTGCAATAATTTACCGGCTGCCTAAGCCTTACTGGACAAATATCTTTCCGATAATTATCATTCCAGCAATTATATTTGGATTGTTCCATGTCATTATAATTAGACTAATTATCTTGTGAGGAAGTCATTTGAATAATATTTTTGGAAGGACTATTTTTGTTACAATAATCTACGTAATTATTTTTAATTAACTTTTGAGTAATTGATTTCGAATAATTATTAGACTAATCTGCTTGGATGTATTTGTCTCGAGTAAGTGGCTTCAGATTATTCATAAAAAATAATCACTTAGAATAATTCATTTTAAAATTTGAATAATATCAACCATGAACTCTGAAGCAAGATGATAAATACTTTAAGCGCATTTAAACTAGACCTACCTTTAAAAGCCTCAGTAAAGCTACTCTGTTTGACGTAGATGATTAAAGAGAAACAGAAGCGGCAGTTAGTTTCAGAAAGCACATTTATGCTTATCCACTGCAGGAAATTCATTAGGACAAGTATACACAAAGGCTTAATACCACACGAATATGACATTCTACGATCTACACATTTGTGAAAGTAAGAGACGTAACCCAGACAAAATTTTAATTATCCCAATACCCAGAATAACATCGTAATCTCATGCAGTGAGATTCTAAACAAGGTTAATATGAATTACAGAGGGAGTTTTAAATCATTTATATGGGGGAAAAAACTGTAGCTCAGAATATTTAAGGAGGATGCAACTGTTTTTATGTTAAGTGGGATAATGAGCACCAGTTGAAAGAGGAACATTTTTAACAATGTTCTGTAATCAATTATTATTACTGACATGTTACAATGTTTCTTTACATAGCAAAGAATTTGTTGGTATAATAACACAAAAACTTATTTCTATTTTTAAATATAGTGTTGAACCCTCCTCACTAATGATTTCCCTATGATTTATTTCTTAGCAACCCTCTAAGCATAAGTTGGTTGATTGCTAATACAACACACTCTTCTTTATACTATAGTTCCTAAACCTTGCAATGGAACTTTGTTAATATTAAAGTGTCATATCATTAAAAAATTATTTAATCAACTCATTTGGGAAAAACTTGATTGGTATGAGCATGAAATCCAGGAAACACATGGATCAATGTCATACGTTATTAGGCTTCCATCTGGCGTGACACTCGAATGATGAATACATTAACTGAAATTTGTGATGATAAGGACTTCTTTAAAGGTTTTATTCCTAGTGAAGATGTAATCTTTCTCTTCGCATGAATTAATGACTTAATGGGGTTAATTTTTCTTCTGTCCTTAATGAAAGTTAGTCAAAACAGGTACTAAGACGTTTTTCCCAGTCAGCCATAATATCTTTTGTCATACAAGCTTTGTATCTGTGATATAATTATGTCATTGAAGTATATCGCAACTGCTCATTACTGAAGATATTTTATGCTCCTGAAATTCAAACTTGTTCTTTCGGTATTTAGTTGAGAATATTCTAGAGTCCTTTCTCACATAACAGAGTCATTACAGGAACAGAACGTTGGTAATTGAGCATGTGTATGCTAGGAGTTTCCCCTGTATGAAAGCATAGTTTTGGTGTGTATCATAGCAAGGGAGGCAGCACACACACAGGGCCCGTCGCTCTTGAGTTACAGGCGCCCCCCTCGGGTGGGAGAGAACAGTGTACAGCTATCAAGTGTTGCTACGTGACCGCCTATCCCCTCGTGTTCGGATCTGTACACTCTGTACACCCTCCCTCCGACGTGTACAATAGAAACCTGCGCCCCCTCGCCCTCCATCCCAGCTCGCCGGCGGACCCTTTATTGAAAAAGAGAACGTACACAAATGGTTTATCTTTTCAAAGCGAAAATAACAGCCATTTACCATCCAGCTTCAGTGGGATTTTCCCCCTACCCTGTTTAGTGAGTGTTCCCTGGGCCGGGGTGACAAGGATGTTGCTCACAGGGAAGGTCACCTCAGCCTCGACACGCCTTGCCACCATGACAAGCGTGAGGGGAATAATGCACTAATGTCTTGTACTACACGTAACAACGGCGGTACGGTACGGTACGCCAGTTAAAGCCAGATCAGTAAAAATGGAAGCTGTTGAGTTTTGTCTGGGAGGATATAATTCTTGTATATGAATAAATGAAATTTCGATAAACTAGGAAATAACACCATAGACAAAGCTGTGACTTGAATTCGTATGGGAAATCATTATGATACAGCAACTTATTAAGGTGGTAATACATTTTTAGTACATTAGAGTGCCTTGATTCCTCCAAAGTATGTCAAGAAACAGGACCAGGCTAACAAAAATATGGTGGCCCTTTTGCTCGGAATAGTTTGGAGGAATCGGCTGCTCAAGAATTACCAATACTGGACTTCCTCCTTAGTATACTGCAACATGCTCACCCTGGTGTAGTTTGCAGCAACATTTGTTAGTCAGTAGGATACTTTTTCTCCGACAATCAAATTTTAGAAGACTAGCTGTTGGTAACACATGGAAAACTGTGAAAAAAAAGGTATTATTTTGCCTCGGTTGCTGCATAAGGAAAGCTATTTACCATCTACTATTATCTCAAATATTGTCTTAACTATTTACTAAAGAATCAGTACATACTGTATATGTATGGAAATCTAGTTAAAAAAGGTCACAGAAAAAAATTTCATACAATGAAAACAAATATTACTTGAAATCTCAGAGTTGGCACACCCTAGCAAATGGTGTGAACTTCCTAAGCCTCTTATGTAATTAGTAATGACGAGCATATAACAATAAATGCATTATACTGCCTGAAGACACACTCTTTGTATTTAAGTCTGAGAACAACTATTGCTTAGGTATCACATGACAACATCAGGCCAGAGTAATTAACGTCCTGTTTGATGTTAAATGCATCCATTTACATCTATGAAAACAAAATAACTTGTTCAAACAGGAAAACAAAATATTATATTTGTGTACTCCTACGAGTAATATAATAAAATTTGGATGCAAATTCCTTAATGGTGGAAAACTGGAAGAAATTAAGGCGGTAAAATTTAAAATGGAATGTATAAAGACAAGACAGTTATTTTGCCATAACTTTCGTACCTCGGAGATTTCCTACTGTTTCTTCACTTCTTACAGCAAAATATAAAACTAACTAAGTATGTTTACCTGAAAATTCTTGTCAACCAGACACTGTTGTTGCTGGTACGAGAATTGAGAACATTTTGAGTTGGGCAAGACCTTTCCTATGTAGACTGTGATAATCCTTATCAGCCAGGATTTAAACACGACCAGATAATGGATTCTTCTAGGTACTCGGCCAACTAACCTGTTCCACTCCACTCCGGCAAATTACGGGTCTGATCTCTCCAATTAGTCGTTGCTTTTTCACATCGCCAAACATTGTCTCTGAGTTGGCTGCTCCTGTTCTTCAAGTCCTTTAGATGGTTTTATGTCTTTCTACTCTATAAGGAATCGTTACTTCAATTTTTCCAGATGCTATTCCATTTTTAGTTGCTCGTATAGGCTCGATCAAAGTCCGTCTTTGTTCGTTTGCGATGAAATGCTAACTTAGTGATTTTATGTTGTCTGGAAACTGTATAGTCTTATAGTCCCTCTTATCCTAATTGATGACAGATCATATAATAATAATGTTAATAATAATGATAATAATACCTGGGCAACACTCAAGACACACAACATACAATTAGTCAATACAACAAACAGCTACAGTTACAATATATCAGCTCAATTCATACAACAGAATCATGGGTAGACGATTACAGCATTTGTAACACTGGTACTGGTCGAATATGAGAACAGTGACAAATTAAACAGTATGTTACTACAATGAAATAAGATAACAGAAGAACAGTCTTAATATAATAATAACCACGCCTTTCATTCTCTCTGTCTCTCTGCCTGTCTCTCTCTCTGCTTTAGTTGCAAAGTTTAATTGATATGATTTGCAAGGATATTAAGTTTCAGGGTAACGGGAAGATGACTGATTGGTAATTGTTTTTTCGAATATTTTAAGCTTGCACTATTCATTCAGGGGATCGTCGTACTAAAGTATTATGGCAAGGTGAGGTTGTTGTTCTTCCCATTTGTGTTATTTTTTAATCATGATTTCTGTATTCGTATTGTTTGCTATCAGTACCAACATTTGCAATTTTATAACATACATACAATCATACATATTTATTAATGCACATATACACTATAAGAGCAAAGTGTGCTTGGAAATATATTGTGTTTTGCTCTCAGTCATCGACAAAAGTTATATTGTCATTAAATTACTGCATTCTTAAACCGAACATTTATCTAGTCTTTTGACACCAACATTGTTCACAATAGTCAGAACAAACTACGTATGTAATGTCAATTCATTTGCATTTTTCGCCCTGCTCTCCTTCCTTTGACACAAATATGATTAACAAAAACTAAGCGAGGAACGTATTCAATAAACATCGACAACAATATTAGCTGACTGTACAGTATGAAGAAAAGTAGAGATTACAGAAAGTCTACAGTACTTCACAAAGATGTGAGCTCAACCTGCGTTCTACAAGTAGTCTATGTCATAATGATAACATCCACCAACTTCAAGGCATTACAATATATACTCATAACGGGACAACCAACTTATAGTATATCAACAAAATTTATATATCATGTAATACAATTTATGCAACTTGGGAGCACTAAACTATACCGAAGGGGATAAGAACATAAGCTGTAGTAATAGCATGGATGAGGAATACCTTAGAAACTATTTGTGTACATTTATTTAATCAAGGCAATATATGTCATTTTATTATCCTCGGTTTTATGAAACATTGATAATTTGATCAAGTATTTTATCTTCTTCAATCCATTTATCTATCCACCCATCTATTCAACCATCTATGTGTACAGTATGTGTACGTAATGTGTATCTATCTATCTATTCACTACGTATATCTTTAAACAATATATGTTTGATGAAAGCATTATTTCCGGTAGATATAAGTATTATTTTACTGCATCAAACTTTCATTTGTCTCTATCACAAAGGTACCATTGTTTTCATAATGTCTCTGTCTATATTGACACCCAATTTTTACTTCCTCTTCGTCACTCATAGGAGGAGGCAGTAAAATTAAGATGTCTAGAAAAATAGAGGAAAGCTTGACAGGCACTCACTGCAGATGGAGGTAAAACTGGGTCGGGGGGAGGGAGGGACGGCTGGCATTTTGAGCAGGAACACAAAAGGACAGGAGGACAATTAATGAAAAGTAATGTGAGTGCATCCTTTAATGTATGCAAGTTTGGAGTAGAAAAATTATGAGGGGGGATTAACTGAAGCTTGGACTGTGCTCATGATAAATTTTGCTTCAGTGCAAAAGCGTAAGCGCACACACACACACACATACGTACACACACGCACATATATACTGTACATGAACACACATTCACAATAATACTCTTTAACATATTCACATGCATGTATCATAACTACACACACACACACACACACACACACACACACACACACACACACATAGCCTCAGATAAAAGTTAACGTCTCCTGGACAAAACATTCATCATAGGGGTAAGATGTTATCGGTAAAATAGACACAGCCACTTCCTATATTAAGTGTCAGGCAACATCTACATTAATAGTTTTTTGCGTGGCAAAATTTACACAACTTTGCAGGAAGTAAGTGTCTCTATTTCTCTGACGACCTTTCAGCCCCTTAAAATATTTTGGGAAAATTCCAGGGCTACTGATTGCTCCAGACTATGAGACGAAGTAGTAAAATTATTAGTATTACTGAGGTCGTCTGTTTCCGTGTACAACTTTGGGGCATCAGTAGACTTGTTACCTCTCAATTCACCAATAAAGGATTAATTATCTCTTAAGTGAAGGACCATTATAACGTTTTCATAATGTAAACTTGTATAGTTACAGTTAGTGTGCCTGTATGAAAAATGTTACCTGCAGATTCCTTTCTAAAATAATTTTACGCAAGTTCAATATAGTTATCATATGCGCTTGAAAGAGACAAAGCCTATGTCCACTTCTGTACACACACACACACACACACACACACACACACACAGGGCACAGGGACGCCGATATAGAGAGATCAGTCCTCAGTTGTTTTAATAATTTTTACCATCACACTACAAAGGGCACATTTTGTAATTCAATCTTTCAAACGAATCAAAACTATTTTTAATTTTCAGATTAGTGTGGATTGCCAAGTTTTCAAAATCATCAGTTTGTTGTCGCATTTGGACATGAATGCGTTCATATGATTGGGACTTATTGGCATCAGGTAACGCTGGGAAAGTTTTGCCTGAGATATTTTAAGCGTAGGGGAAAGATTCGTGTGATGTTCTGCCTCGTAGGGAAGGGAGCAGGTGTGTTCTTGGCAATAGTGAATCGGGTGTGTCAGACGAATGTGGCACGAGTGAGACAAGTGTGTCAGACGAATGTGGGAAGAGTGAAACAGTTGTTGTGTCAGACGAATGTGACATAAATGAATCAGTTGTCAGACGAATGTGGTACGAGTGAGTCATGTTTGTCAGATGAATGTGGCACGAGTGAAATAGCTGTGTCAGACGAATGAGGCATGAACGAATCTGGTGTGTCAGACAAATGTGACATGGATAAATCAGGTGTGTCAGACGAATGTAGTACGAGTAACATGGCTGTGTGAGAGAAACTTGGTACATGTGAACCAACTGTGTCAGTCAAGTTTGATGTCAGTGAACCTGGTGTGTCAGTCAAGGTTAGTTCATGTAAAGTAAATGTGCCTATAAATTTGTCATCAGTGATTCAAGCGTCAGTTACGTGAACCAGATAGTGAAAAAAAGCCTTAAAGTTTGCTGACTGTACAGAACAGTCGTTTTATCTGAAGTCAAATATGATGTTCATTGGGAAGAATGGTGCTCTTAGTAAATGCAAGGCACAGGAATACTGTTAGAAGTAGAGTATATTTATTTAGCATTTTTCGTGTTTCAGTTTGTCTATTGGTGTTTTCGTCTGTGGAGTTAAACTGTACATATATATACCGGTACCTTGTTGGGATGTATCAAGAAGCACGAGAGCTTCATAAAATTGTCTGAATTCTGAATAAAATTATTGTTGTTCCAAGCCCGAAAGGCGTATTATGACACCCAGACAAGTCACCTCGAGGGGGAAAGGATTAATAATCAAGTATAATGGTATTCATAGTGTAAAGTATCGATGCTTTATTATAATAAAATAATGGTAGACAAAATAAAACAAATTGTAAATGTTAAATTAACACTAAAGATGGGACTTGACTGAATTTTCATTGTATTTTCGTCTTAATTTACTGTTGAAGAGAAAAAGCAGAAGTGTTCTCCCTTTAACAGTATCACAGCTAGTCCTTTAGGCTGTGTGACGTTGGGTATAAATGCGTTAAACCCGTTTTTTCAGGAGAGTATCTAGGAGAGATTTTACATTCCAGTTGATACAATCCCCAGAAAAAAGTATGAATCTCTAAACCTCTCGTGACAGAAAATGTGTATACCATGAGATACAGCATGTAGAAAAATATTTAGCACACTGTGTTCCCTTACGGCTTGTATGTTTACAAGCGAGGCGTATTAGTGGCAGGACGAATAGGTTGAAAAATGATTAATTAAGGAGTTTGCCAGTCACTAAGACATATTACTAGGCTTTAAATCTTCACTGGCTGTTTTTTTCATTTTCTTAGATATGAATTGTAGGTGGTGTGAAGGGTACAATTTCCTTCAAAATAAGATGCGAAACACATTCTATATTAATTATCGGTGGGTTTTTGTGGCAGAGAGTTGATTACATTTGATCTGTCGATGGTAAAATAATACCATTAAGTTAGACAACACTATTTTTATTTAACCAAGATATAGAAACTGGAGTTAATGTCTGCTTAGGGAAATTATTAGACGAAATATACATTAAAGTACAATGCTTACTGTGCTTAACTCTGAAATTAACTGTTTCAAAACTAAAACTAATTTTGTTCAAGAGAATTAATTTTGATATAAGGTAAGTTAAGCCAGAACAGAACTCACAATGAAATAAGTATTAGAAAAGTTGATCTTTAGTGTTTCCTCGTACTCTCATTACCCTTAATATCTCAAAATTTATACAAGTTTATTGGTAGTTTTTGTTATTGTGTTAGCAGTTTTCGTGTTTGTTTGTGTCTTTTATCATACACTTTCCTTTCCTTTTGCTGTTATATTTGAAGTGATGTTTGCTGCTAATGTTACTACTTTAGCAAGTTTTCTTTCTCTTCCTCTATATTTTGAGTGGAGCTATTTTTCTTGGCTAATGACTTGATTTACGTTATCTCTCCATCGTTGTTGTTGTTATTTTTATAGTAACCTTTGTTTTGTGTTCCTGCTTTGATTGTAGCAGTCCTTCCTGTTGTGGTTGTTTTGATGATGTTGTGGTCGGTGCTGTTGTGTAGTACTGGTTGTGCAAAATGCTGATTGTTAGTTAATATAGGTTATTGATACTGGAGATGTTTGTGATGGTGTGGTAATGACCCCTGATTATGTTTCTAGGTCTGTGAGTGAAGTTACCTGGGTCAGAACATGTGCTTCTCGGCCTGGCTGGAGTGAATACATATATGCTGCCCAGAGTTCATCATCAGTATTGCTGTATTTTCACAATATTATTTTATCTGGTCCATTTTGGTTTCAACTTTTCAAAAAAAAAAAAAAAAATGTGTGTAGATAATACGGTATACATAAATATAGTTACACAGTATATATACATTTATATATATTCCGTACTAAAAAATAACCTACGTAGTATTAAGCGTGGCGCACCTTTACCGAATAACGAAAAACAAAAACTAGCAACACAAAAGCGAAATAGAAAAAAAAAATATTTGGTTCCAATATCGCTCAGTCCTAGCTTCCATCAGCATAAGCGAACAATGATTAAAAAAAAAAACGAATATTGAACCATACTGAAACTATATATTATATATAAATAAAACGGGAAAAGATGATTATGATGATGATGATAATAACGATGATGATAGTAATGTTAGCGATGATGATGATAATAACGATGATGATAGTAATGTTAGTGATGATGATGATAATGATGATGTAGATTGTGCTAATGATGTGACTACGATGACGACAACAAAGGTATTATACATTAAAGATTATATAGGAAGAAAATGGACCTCACTCTCTCAACCCCCTCAACTGAACGAAAAGCACAGACAATGCTGATAATAATGTGGAATGAGGGAGGTGAGTCCACTCTGCTACCCCATCTATTTAATACTAACGAGCAGGATTTACAGAGGCAATCAGCTCTGCCAGTTATTAACCTAAATCTAATGGGGGTTTTTATGGGACTTGGCGTAGAAAGAAATTTAGGAGTGCAGTTTGCGATTTTTTAATGATGGCCACATGAGCTTAAATGTCCCGAGTGGAATTCCTGTATGTGTGTGTGTGTGTGTGTGTGTGTGTGTGTGTGTGTGTGTGTGTGTAGGAGAGAGAGAGAGAGAGAGAGAGAGAGAGAGAGAGAGAGAGAGAGAGAGAGAGAGAGACTGTAATTAGATTGTTATTGTAATTGTTGTATGTAGACAGGGAATGTAAGTACTATATGCAAATAAGGTAAGTACTGTATATAGGTACGGTAGGTGTTGTAGGTAGATGTATATGAAACATTTGCCCCTGACTGTACATGAGGTTAATAGAAGCAACATAATTACGATGCAAATAAAGGCAAGTATATTATGAGAGGGCGGATAGATGCAATGAGGAATAGATGCATAATGGAAAGGCGAATAAATTAATTGATGAAAGAAGAAATGGACAAGCGGATAGATAGATACCTTTATGAATCTTCCTGTTTATATAAAGCTTAAAGAATATTTTTTTCATGTGTGTGTGTGTATGTATGTCTTGAAACAACGTAGCTATTTCTTATCATATCTTTACCAAAATTGATACGGAGATCCAGATGCAACTCAGAATAAAGTATGGACATAAAAGGGTTACTACTATATTAGTTTAGTTTAGCGGCCATAGGTAGTAGGTGGATACATGTTGGGATGGATGGACGAGCGGATGGAAAGACGAAAGACGAAAGGATATAAGTATGAAAAGACGGATGTATTGGATGGGAGTCTAAGTGGAAAAAAAAGAGGAAATATTTTAGTGCATCGATGGGTAAGAACACGGAAGTACAGTAGGCTACACAATACGTAAAGAAATAGAATGACCTGGGAATTTCTGCATTTATGTAATCTCCATTTATTATCAGTCTCCATTATAGAGGCTGGTGAAGTGGTAAATGTTGCCTTTTTTTTCACTAGTGTTATTGTTGTGTAGAATTCTTGATTGCTGCTGCTTTTAATGTTGATTGTAACTGATCCTTCCGTCTTTGTTGAGTGTTACTGTTACTGTGTTTGTCAATATTGTAGGCCTAATTGAATATTGTTAGCGTTGATTTTGTTGTCACTTCTCAGACCTCTTAATTAAGGTGATTATTAATTTCAGCAATAGTTGGTGTAATTAAGAACCCAAGGTGTTGGAGATACATACTATGTTTTTTCTATCGTAAATACTACATTAACTCTAATTAGTTGTACACTTTCTGTAATTTCTTAATGCCTTATCAATAATAACTATGTATTACCTTTGGTCATTGCTGTTGATATTATTACAATATTACTTATAATATAAGACTGCTGTGATTTTTTTGTCACAGTATCTGTTATGATTTATATTTAAGTGTCGTTATTGTCTACGGTATTACCTCTACTATTCTTGTTTGTTTAGCTACTACGGCAGTCTGCTCTTGTTTATGTAGTGTTCACCCAAACAATAACCATAGCTGCTTCAATCTGGGCGGCTGTTGTTCTCATGGCGCCACCCTGATTGTTTTGGAGAGAATTAAATTATCATGACCCCCTGCCTCACCTACCCTATACCTGCCACCACACACACACACACACACACACGTTAAAGCATTCACACACACCCATACACTTTCACACAGGTGGACACAAGTCATACAAGCACGACGAACACCCCCCCCCCCACACACACATACATACCAACACACACAAACACACATCCACACTCACACCTTTATTATATTTTATTTCTTCATGTTCTGTTAATTCCTTCCTTTATTCCCTATCTCTTTATTATTTTTTATTTTTCCATTTTGGTACCTCTCCTTTCTTTCTCTTTCTTATATTTTCGTCTTTATTTTATCTTGGTTGTTTCTCTGTATCCCTTCTTTCATATTCTCTTCATTCGCTGACTTTTTTGTTTTCATTCATTTATATGTTTTCTCTGTCTTTCTGCTTCATACTTTGTTCGTTTGTATTCCAGTATGTGTTCTTTATGCATCAAGTTATTTAGCTTTTCTTCGTGACTTCGATAATTAATTTTGCAGTTTATTTTTCATCACTTATCTACATAATACTTTTGTTTATTTGTATCCTCTTACTTATCGCTGTTAGTTAATTTCTTTGTGTAAGGAGGTTCATTAACGACCGACTATATTTATTCATTCATTTGTTTCATCAATCTGACTTGGTATTCATTCCTTCATTCATTTATCTCGCATTTTCTCTGCTGCAAAATTTCCACCTGTCAATATGCATGTTTCAACTTACTTACATTCCTTTAAGAAGAAGCTTGTTCTGTTCATATCCCATTAGTATCTTTTCTTCCGTCAATCTTATAAATGATGTTTTCCATTGAAAACACAGCCGACCAAAGTATCCACTTGCCTACTCGTCTGTTAAGGTAAATGGAGACAGACATATTGGTGCTTACAGTATATAGTGTGAAGTGTTTGCTGGGGTTATGATGAAAGAAAAGCTTCACCAAATAGGAATGATTTAGATACCAGTGTCTCTCTGTATAGTGTGTGTTGATGTAGGGTGGTCAGCAGGGCGTAAGGAAAACACGAAGGCTTAGAATGGGATATGTAGGCGAGAGGAGGAGAAGAAGTGTGCAGGGAAGCGTGTTCCCATACATTGCAATAATACTAATGTTCGTAACTGTGACCACGGATGGTTATGTGTGTGTGTTTTGTGAATTATATTATTTGTCAGCAGCTCCAAATGACAAGCAACACACACACACACACACACACACACACATTCTTTTCCGCCTTTAAAACCTTAGGCCTCGGTTTGAGTTTCATTTTCAACATTTTATCATTTTGTTGTATTACTTTCGTGTTTTTTTATCCCACGAGATCTGGCAGGCCAAATTTAATGGTCAGTGCTCGTATAATATTCTTGATTTTATTTCATTCAAAGCTTTAGCAATGAGTTTTGTGTCGTTTTTTCCCCTCAGTATTTTGTTTGTACCGATGATTAGAATATCAAAAACTTCTATTATGCATGAATTATTTTGGGTATCTGTTGTCATTTTCTTATTTTCTCTCTCTATATATACATTATATTTTTTAGTTTCTTATACCGAATATTTTTTTCTTTTCTTGCCTTCCCAAATATCCTTTAAAATGCCTTAAATGTCCTTTCCCCTTCCCCCCCCCCCTCCTCTCTCTATACATATTCTTTATTTCTGCAGTTACTTTGTGTTCTTCATATACTTATTTTTTTCTTATATTGAAATACTTGAGAACTAACGGCAAAACACCTAACTTAATTTGTACCATTTCCTTCTTCACGGATCGTAATTATTATCAAAACAGGCCAATTTACCTTCACTATCCATCCTTCTATTCTATTCCATATACCGACCCCTCTGCCCTATTTGTCTGCTTAGTTTATTCTCCTCCTCCTCCCTATTCCTTCCCTACATAAAAAATACAACCTCTTCCCTACCTACCTACCTACTTTACAGCACCAACTCACACGCCCGTCCACCAACCTCACCTCAACAAGCCTCACCCCCATCCTTCCATCCTCCTACTCCTCTCTTCTGTCCTTCCTTACTTCCTTCCTTTCCCCAGCACCCCTCTCTCTTTCCTTCCTACCTTCCTCCAGCACTCCTCTCTTCTCTCCTTCCTTCCTACCTTCCCTCCAGCTCTCCTTTTTTCTCTCCTTTCATTCTTCCCTTCCTTCCTTCCTCCAGCACTCCTTTCTTCTCTCCTTCCTTCCTACTTTCCTCCAGCACTCCTCTCTTCTCTCCTTCCTTCCTACTTTCCTCCAGCACTCCTCTCTTCTCTCTTTCCTTCCTACTTTCCTCCAGCACTCCTCTCTTCTCTCCTTCCTTCCTACTTTCCTCCAGCACTCCTTTCTTATCTCCTTCCTTCCTACCTTCCCTCCAGCACTCCTCTCTTCTCTCCTTCCTTCCTACCTTCCTCCAGCATTCCTTTCTTCTCTCCTTTCCCCCAGCACTCCTCTCGCATTCACCCACCGCCATTACTCACCCGTGGGGTATTGAAAACATGGCATCTATAATTCCTGGTACAGAGTTCAACAAGTCCTTTACTGGGGGCCGGGAGTCGCCTGGTCTACCCTAGTGCCGTGTCCTCTCTCTTGCCACCTCGTCCTCTACAAGTTTAATTCCTCCCTTTTCGGTGGTGGTGGTGGTGGTGGTGGAAGAGAAGAGTTTGGGTGATCGTGGTGGAGGTGGTGATGGAAGGTTTGCGTGGTAGTGGTAGTGGTGGTGGTGGTAGTGGTGGTAGTGGTGGAAGAGAAGAGTTTGGGTGATCGTGGTGGAGGTGGTGATGGATGGTTTGCGTGGTAGTGGTAGTGGTTGTGGTGGTGGTGGAATATTTGTGTGGAAGTGGTAGTGGTCACGGTGGTGGAGGAAAGTTTGTGTGGAAGTGGTGGTGGTGGTGGTGGTGGTGGTGAAGTAGGAAGGTTTGTGTGGAAGTGGTGGTGGTGGAGGAAAGTTTGTGTGGAAGTGGTGGTGGTGGTGGTGGTGGAGGAAGGTTTGTATTGAGATGGGGCATGGTGGCGGTGGTGGTGGTGGTGGTGATGGTGGAAGTTTAGAGGTGTAGTAGTAGTAGTAGTAGTAGTAGTGGGGGGAATGTAGAGTCACTGATTTAACTAGACAGGTGTTTGGATGGAGGTGTTGTTGAAAGGCTTGGAGGTAGAATAGCTGTGGTGCAGGAGTAGCTGGATGAACAGGTGTTTGTTGTGGTGTTGGTGGTGGTGGTGGTGTGGGTAGCATGGGTGAGGATAGGTGAGATGGAGGGTGACAAAGGTTGGTGAAGCTATGAAAGATGGGGAAGGAAGGAAGAAAGATGCGAGGCTAGATATGCTTCAAACCGACCCTATGGTATGCGAAGGGAAAAGAGCACAAAGGAAGGACTCTGTGTGTGTAGCCAACGAGTTTGAAACCAAGCAATGACAAACACATGAGAAACCAAGGTAAAGGAGAACCAGAGAGGAGGGGGGGGGGGGGTTGTCGGGGTGAGAGTGGGTGGGGGGGGGGGGCAGAAGAAAGGGTGAGGAATATTAGGTGCATAGGGCAGACAGGTCCGGGGATAAATATTTGGATCAGTTGTGGGGGAAAGGGTGAATAGGAGGTGTGGCACTAAGTAGAGGGAATAGATGATGGCCGAGAGGGTGAATACTGAAGATGGTGAAGGAAGAGGGAAGAGGAGGAGGAGGAGAAAGAAGAAGAATAAGACTTGAAGGATAAGGAGGAAGAATAGGAAGAGGATTTTGATCAGGAGGAGGAAAAGAAAGAAGAAGTATAAATGAAAGGAACAGAATATCAGCAGGAGGAATACAAAGGAAGTACAGGCAACAGGAGGTCCATAGTGACCTTTTACTAGGTTACCTGTTTAACTATGCTAATCTAGACTACGTGTTGAAGGAAAGGATAGCAAAGGACAAGGCTCCTCCCCACCCACCACTCCCACCGGATATTCCGGTTGGAAAAACAGATAGAAAATAACACCTTGCTTGTTATAAAGAACGCACAAGGAAATTTTATAGGCATGTAGGGAAAGTGGTTGAAGTCTGATTCTAACATCTACAGTACTCACTACTATATGAGAAAAAAAAAATACAATAAAAAAAGGAGGAGGAGGAGAAAGAAGAATAAGACTTGAAGGATAAGGAGGAAGAATAGGAAGAGGATTTTGATCAGGAGGAGGAGGAGAAAGAAGAAGTAGAAAAGAAAGGAAGAAAATATCAGTAGGAGAAGGATAGAAAGGAGAGAACGAAGATAATAAGGATGATGATGATAATAAAGATGGGAAGGAGATTCACAATGTTTACTTAAAACTTTCAGACAGTAACAAAGCTATTGGTGCTGATGAGGGTGTTTGATTTAGTTGTGGTAAATAGTTTATTAGGTTTGGGAATTAAATACAAACAGGTAAACGAGACATAGAACTAGACATATAAGTAGGAGGAGGAGGAGGAGGAGGAAAGGAAAAAAGAGAGAATTATAATCTACCAAAGAGAAATGGAGATAGTCAAAGATAGAAAAGAAAAGGAAAAAGAGGAAATATAAAAAGAGGTCAAGAGAGAGAGAGAGAGAGAGAGAGAGAGAGAGAGAGAGAGAGAGAGAGAGAGAGAGAGAGAGAGATGAGTGTGTTATATTATGAGAGTTGCAAGAAAAGGATAGGGAAAGACATAGATAAGTAAAAATTTTAGGCGGGGATTAGGAAAGAAGAATAATTAACAAAGTAATTAAAAGAAGGAAAGCATGATAGGAGAAAGATAATTGAAAAAGATTGATAGGAAGAGGAGTAGAAGGATGAATAGCCAAGGAGGGAGGATGATTGGCAGAAGAAGAAGAAAAAAAAGATTACTGCAGGCCAAAGGGAATAGCGATAACTAAACAATGAACCAGTTGGAAGATAAGGGAATGATATTGAATAAAGGAATTGAAGAAGGAGGAGTAAGGGCGAGAAAGAGTGAATAAGATATGTGTGAATAGGATAAGTGGAATGCCAAGGGGAAAGATGAGGAAATATAAGAAATAAGTGAGAATGGGAAGATAAAATAATGACTATATATATAATAAATCACTTGAGGCACGTGATCCAAGTATATGTCCACTTACGCATATGTATATATATATATATATATATATATATATATATATATATATATATATATATATATATATATATATATATATATATATATATATAGAGAGAGAGAGAGAGAGAGAGAGAGAGAGAGAGAGAGAGCGAGAGATTCAAGCAAAGGGGAAAATGAGAACACGAGAAGAGGGAGAGAGGAAATGAGAACCGGAGGAAGAAGAGCAACACAGAGAGAGAAAGAGAAGGAGTAGGAGGAAGAGGCGGACCACCATAGTACCGTGGGAAGGGTAGACTCGCTTGTTGTTCATCACGCCCTGAAAAAGTTAAGACCTATGAAAGGTGGATTTTGAACTGGAGACGAGGGGATGTGAGCGAGAGGGGAGGGGGAGATAGAGAAAGGGAGAGAGAGAAACATAGGGGAAGTAAAGGTGTGAGTTGATAATTAAGTAGGTAGAGAGAGGGAGAGAGAGAAAGAGAGAAAGAAAATACAATGCATGAGAGATAAATAAGAGAAAGATTATATAAATAAAATCAATGGTGTGGATAAATACAAGTCTTGGCTGAGCAGCGGGGATTATCTTTATTATTATTATCATCATTATCATCATCATTATTATTATGTATGGGAGTAACTGAGAGAGGGATGGAGTACAAGGGAGAAATTGAACGCCAGTGTGAGAGGTGGTACAGTAAAGTGCTGAAAATTATTAACTGGAGAAAAGAAGAGGTAGTGTGGGATTATAGTAAATGAAAGTGAAAGAAGGAATTGAGTTAAGGACCCTGTGATCGTGTATGAAAACTTAAGGCTTCTGATTCCTTCTGACATGCCACGAAACAAGCTCCTTCCATATAGGTGTGTGTGTGTGTGTGTGTGTGTGTGTGTGTGTGTGTGTGTGTGTGTGTGTTTCATGGCAATATTTGAAGGACCCATGTACCTCCAATTTTCTCACCTCATCACAGGGTCCCTTAAGAAATGGAAATGGATTGGGAAGACAGAATACGAGTTTGTAGCATAGAATGAGATGGATGAATAGATAGATAGAATGATAGACATGTAAATAAAATGGTAAATAGACAGAGTTTGAGAGGGAGCTGGAAAGAGGAAGAAGAATGAATGAAAGAAAAGATAGACAGACACGTGGATAGAGAGAGAGAGAGAGAGAGAGAGAGAGAGAGAGAGAGAGAGCGGTAAAGACACAAAGGGACCGAGTGCAATGGCTTGAGGCACAGTGAAGGAGGAGGACGAGGAGGAGGAGGAGGAGGTGGTGGTGAGAGAAGGGAGGAAGAGGTGGTGAAAGAAGAAGGGAAAAAGAGGAGGAAGAGTTGGTGAGAGAAGAGGAGGAAGAGTTGGTGAGAGAAGAGGAGGAAGAGTTGGTGAGAGAAGAGGAGGAAGAGGTGGTGAAAGAATAATATAATATGGAAGAGGTGGTGAATATGAATAGGAAATGGTGGAAGACGGAATGGATTAGGAAATGGAAATTGATGGATAAAATTATATACTGAGAGAATACAGATTGATGTGGATCATGTCTAGAAAACAAGATAGAGAGATGATTTATTGTATGGTACAAGATAGATACTGTTGTACATATTGTTACACACACACGCAAAGCAGGATTGATTGATATTAAGCGCCGCAACAGCGAGGTCATATAGCGCCAGAGGGGGATAGAGAGGTGAGACAACAAGCAGGAAGGATTTAAAAGAAATGAGGGAGAGTTTAAGAACTGAAAGGGAGTGGTTGGGATCGAAATGGCGCCAAAACCCTTATAAGTATTACCCACATCACTACAGACAATACCCTCCTACGGGGACGCACGGCAGGAAACAGGTGTATTGCTGTACTGTATATGAATAAGTTTGAGGAAAAGTAGTGTCTAAGCTATTTGGATTGTGTTGGAGTAGGCTCTATGCTATATTTTCACAACACACACACACACACACACATACACACACACACATACATACAAGATTATCCCCAGCCCTATTGTATACAGACTGACTAATGTTTCAAATTCATGGTTAGGTGATAAGTAGACAAATGTTCCACCTTTGAATTTGCATCAGATCAAACAGTTACACCAACTATTCTCTCCAGTGTTCGATGGGATCATACTAATTATTTTTATCCGTCTTCATTGTATATATTGTATTCACCCAAATTTATCACTTTACCCATGTTGTATTACTTAAATACAGCTTCAGTCTGTTTATTTTTAGAAACCAATAATACCAAGATTAAATACCTCAAGAGGATAATTTTTTCTCGCCTATTTTATCTGGAAAAAAAATCTGCCAAAATATTTCTGTAGCTCTTATATTGAATCATGCCTATTCGGTAGCTCTTATACTGAACATACCTTTAGTAAACGAGAATTTTATCTCTAACAACTTAAAGTAATTCAGCATGCTTGTTTTCCCCTTGAAATACACACAACAATAGAATGTACGTTTATAGTAAAGAAAAACCTTGTAAGTACAGTATAGTACAGAAAAACCTTGTTCGCAGAAATGTAATGTAGTCAGTAAACACATCCATAAATGGTGCTTTAGGAATGTGTCACTTCAAAGTTAGCTACAGCTACGACCTAACTGCAGGGAAGGAATAGGGACGAAATATATGTCCTTGAGTGTACAAGTGTTCGACATCCCTCCAAGGACAAGACGACGAGATCACAGTCTGGAGAAGAGAAATGGTGTGGGTGTGGCCTTCCTTTAGCCAACAGCCCCAGCGTCTAAATACATTCATGGGTCAAGCCTCAATGGGCCTTGTCGGACACGTTGCCGAATCACAGTACCGATGTATAGCTCCACGGGATTGCCACACACCTGCCATATATTCTCTTCACTCTATAATTCCCGTGTACTGACGCGTGGGGAAGGTGTCTCAGCCAGCCAGCCAGCCAGGTAGTGAGTGTCATGTGAGTCCAGCATTTTCTTCCTTCCTCTTTGTGACGTGGAAGGGGAGGTCAGCGTGTGTGTGACCCATTTCGTGAGTGTCATGTGAGTCCAGACTTTTCTTCCTTCCTCTTAGTGATGTGAAAGGGGAGGTCAGTGTGAGTATGACCCATTTCCTTCGTTGTTTTTTTTTTCTTGTCTTTTGAATCTGTCTTGCTTTATTTCATTTCTTGAGTCTGGGTTACCTCTCTTGGAAAAAATAGGGGTTTTGCTGTTTTCCTTATTCTTGCTGCTGGTGCTAAAGGTAAAAAATAAGGATTGTTTTCGTTATTGCAAGTAGAAAGCATCGTTAGTTTTGTTAGTAAAGTAGTCCAGAATTCTCTGAGGGTCAGTCGATAATTATACATGTAGTGCATATTTTTTTTTTTACTTTGTTGTTTAATTATTCATTTTCCTGGCTCTTGCTATTAATATTAGGAGCCTCGTTATTTTATATCATATTTTCATTAGATACCTCACGGCGGGTTTATTGTACTTTTGGGTCAGATTATAATATGTAACACACATCTGGTGTCCGCAGGTGTACAATGCAGCTGATCAGAGCTTCAATGAATGCCTTAAGCCTATACATGGAATCTAGGTTAATTGTGTGACCTGAGCTGTATTTGAAGCATTTTGATTGGGAACAGCATTTGAATCACGAGCGGGTAATTGTAAAGGTTAAATCAATGGTCCCTCACATTCACACACGCCCGCGCGAACACACATACACACACACACACACACACACCACCTGTAGAGCCGGGAAGGGAGGGAAGGTAACACGGGACACAAACTGGTTAACACGTCAATTCTCAGATAAGCACATCATATCGTGGGCCTCAATTAATCTTTACCGAATTCTTCATATTTGCATAAACCTAACCTGTATATATAATGTATGTTGCTCGGTAACCTCAATGAGTATTATCCGTTCAAATGTACGAATTAAAAGTGAGGAACTGAGATTGTACGGTAATCTATAATTATACCGTAGACATTACTGGTTTACTGATTACTAAGACCAACAGCAGCAATGAGACGCGTGTTGTGTTGTTCAAATAATACTGACAAGTTTCCTTACTTACACAACTCAATAAGTCAATATTAGTAAGGTTCTTGTACCACAGGACTGGAGCGTATTGGGTTTACTACAATTATTATGTTACCGTATGTACAAGTCCCAACCCATATTATCATCCCAGTTTATAAAGAATGTTGAGTGCAATATATATGACATTATTATTAATTTCATTTGAACCCTTATTGCTACTAAAAATATTGTAAATCATTCACTAGTTAGTTAGACCCTTGATATAGACATGGATACAAAGTTAAAACTGCTACTGTACACGTGTTTAAAAGAATGTATAAATCGATAAGCAAAAATCATTACTTCGATTATTCAAGTACAGTACTGTATATTATGTTCCAACTTGAAAATAAAAAGGAAGAAAAAAGAAAAATTGAATACACACAGTAGCTTGTGTATTATATAATAACTGTATATGCGAACCTTATAACTGCATAAGCAAAAAAAAACTAATTCGCATATAGAGATTTGCATGTGAACCCCATCCTAAAAAAAAAAAAAATCATAAAAAAAAAAATCATAAAAAAAAAAAAAATCGGCTTCTGTTATTATTTGCGTTTATGTGTTTCATTTCACCGGCGCACCTGGCCACATTTACCCGCCGGATCACCCCTAATAATTCATCGGGTTTGGTATAATCGCGTCGGGAGCACCATCACACCCGATAAACATGGGTCGGGGACACTGGGGGTGGGGAGGGAGGGGAGGGATGCGGACACCAGCAGGGCCCATGTCCGCTGATGTCCGGTTAACTGGCAAATGTGTGGCTGATGATGATGGTGGTGGTGGTGTGATTCAACGATAATTCTTTCTGTGTGAGTGTGTGTGTGTGTGTGTGTGTGTGTGTGTGTGATATTCTTAAATTCTTTTTTGTCTGTGGTGATGCCATTTCTCTCTCCCTCTCTCTCTCTCTCTCTCTCTCTCTCTCTCTCTCTCTCTCTCTCTCTGGTAAATACTTTAGTCTTCATCAGTGGAAAGTCTTTTTATGTATACTTACCATAATTAAAGTCTTCGTCGGTAGAGATATCAACATATTAATTCTCCTCTTTATTTGTATATTCCTAAACCTTTATCAGTAAGAGTTTGTGTATCAGAGGATATTTCAGATTAACTTTTGATATTATATTCTTATACTCATTATCAGTAGAAATATAAAAACTCTTTATAATCAGTAAAAAATCTAAGATAGTTATGGATCAAGTCTTCAGAATCATTTTTCCTATTATATTTTTCTCCCTTTTTCCCCAATTTATTCCCATTTCATCGTTTCATCTTTCATCTTCTCCTAATTCTTGCTCGCTTTCCTTTCCCTCTCCTCTCCTTTTCCTCTCCTCTCCTTTCCTTTCCCTCTCCTCTCCTTTCCTTTCCCTCTCCTCTCCTTTCCCTCTCCTCTCCTTTCCCTCTCCGTTCCTTTCCCTCTCTGTTCCTTTCCCTCTCCTCTCCTCTCCTTTCCCTCTCCGTTCCTTTCCCTCTCCGTTCCTTTCCCTCTCCTCTCCTTTCCCTCTCCTCTCCTTTCCCTCTCCTCTCCTTTCCCTCTCCTCTCCTTTCCCTCTCCTCTCCTTTCCCTCTCCTCTCCTTTCCCTCTCCTCTCCTTTCCCTCTCCGTTCCTTTCCCTCTCCTCTCCTTTCCCTCTCCTCTCCTTTCCCTCTCCCCTCCTTTCCCTCTCCCTTCCTTTCCCTCTCCTCTCCTTTCCCTCTCCGTTCCTTTCCCTCTCCTCTCCTTTCCCTGTCCTCTCCTTTCCCTCTCCTCCCCTTCCCCTCTCCTCTCCTTTCTCTCTTCTCTCCTTTCCCTCTCCTTTCCTTTCCCTCTCCTTTCCTTTCCCTCTCCTCTCCTTTCCCTCTCCTCTCCTTTACCTCTCCTCTCCTTTCCCTCTCCATTCCTTTCCCTCTTCTTTCCTGTCATCATTTTCATTAATATATTGTGGTGAAGTTTCTACATCAAAATACACATTGTTTGTTTCTCTCACCCTTAATGTCACTGTCTAAGCATCTCCATTCCTATACTGCCTCCCTTTCATATTCTCTATCTCTCACTCTTACTTACTTTCCTCTTTCCCTCCCACCCTCTTTATTTCCCTCCCACCCTCTTTCTTTCCCTCATCATTTTTTCCCTCCCACCCTTTATATTTCCCTCCCACCCTATTTCTTTCCCTCTCACTCTCTTTATTTCCCTCCCACCCTCTTTCTTTCCCTCCCACTCTCTTTATTTCCCTCCCACCCTCATCATTTCCCTCCCACCCTCATCATTTCCCTCCCACCCTCATCATTTCCCTCCCACCCTCTTTATTTCCCTCCCACCCTCTTTATTTTCCTCCCACCCTCTTTATTTCCCTCCCACCCCCTTTATTTCCCTCCCACCCCCTTTATTTCCCTCCCACCCCCTTTATTTCCCTCCCACCCTATTTCTTTCCCTCCCACCCTCTTTATTTTCCTCCCACCCTCTTTATTTTCCTCCCACCCTCTTTATTTCCCTCCCACCCTCTTTATTTTCCTCCCACCCTCTTTATTTCCCACCAACCCCCTTTATTTCCCTCCCATCCTCTTTATTTCCCTCCCACCCTCATTCTTTCCCTCCTACCAAATTTCTTCCCTTCCTCTTTTTTCCCTCCCACCCTCTTTATTTCCCTCCCACCCTCTTTATTTCCCTCCCACCCTCTTTATTTCCCTCCCACCCTCTTTATTTCCCTCCCACCCTCTTTATTTCCCTCCCACCCTCTTTATTTCCCTTCCACCCTCTTTATTTCCCTTCCACCCTCATTATTTCCCTCCCACCCTCATTATTTCCCTCCCACCCTCATTATTTCCCTTCCACCCTCTTTATTTCCCTTCCACCCTCATTATTTCCCTCCCACCCTCATTAATTCCCTCCCACCCTCATTCTTTCCCTCCCACCCTCATTATTTCCCTCCCACCCTCTTTATTTCCCTCCCACCCTCATTCTTTCCCTTCCATCCTCTTTATTTCCCTCACACCCTCATTCTTTCCCTCCCCCCCTCTTTAATTCCCTCCCACCCTCAGTCTTTCCCTCCCACCCTCATTCTTTCCCTCCCACCCTCATTCTTTCCCTCATACCAAATTTCCTCCCTTCCTCCCACCTTCCTTCTTCCCTTAGTAGTTGATAATAGTAGAGATGGTGGTGAGTTTTATATTATTCACACATACAATTATCAACCAATGCAGTTCCTTCCGTAAATCGACAGGTATATGTGGAAGGCCGCCGCTCCATTTTCATAGGGTAGGAGGGACAGACGAGAGGAACATAAATTTTATTACGTGGGGAACTGAACGAATTTAGTTGTGGACGGAGTGTAGTGGTCAAGAGAGAGAGAGAGAGAGAGAGAGAGAGAGAGAGAGAGAGAGAGAGAGAGAGAGAGAGAGAGAGAGAGACCTAGGGAAGGGTCACTCTGGCTCCGGCGGTGTAATAGCGGTGCTGAGGTGCTGTTAGAGGTAATTTGGTTGATGGTGGAGGTAATTATAGTGATTTACATGGTAGGAGAGCAGAGAGTTGTACTGGAGGGGAAGGCCAGAGTGTTGGTTGGATGGGAGGTTAAGGGAAAGATGGATGGGTGGATGGATGGATGGATGGATGGATGGGTGGGTGGATGGATGGGTGGATGGATGGATGTGTGGGTGGATGGATGGGTGGATGGATGGATGGATGGATGGATGGATGGATGGATGGGTGGATGGGTGGGTGGATGGATGGGTGGATGGATGGGTGGGTGGGTGGATGGATGGATGGATGGATGGATGGATGGATGGATGGATGGATGGTCAGTGATGGGGGTTTATTGAGTTGGTTG
This sequence comes from Petrolisthes cinctipes, assembly GCA_033782935.1. Taxonomy (NCBI): domain Eukaryota; kingdom Metazoa; phylum Arthropoda; class Malacostraca; order Decapoda; family Porcellanidae; genus Petrolisthes; species Petrolisthes cinctipes. The sequence continues at coordinate 29,630 of JAWQEG010005672.1, forward strand.
GTTGGGTTGTTGGCTTAGTATAATATCGGGTTATCGGTCTAGCACGGTAGATGTGATGGTAATGAGTGACTTAAGTTGTTGTTGTTGTTGAAGTTGTTGTTAAGTTGTTGTTATTGGTTTAGGTTTGCCTAGGATGTTGGTCAAGGTGTGGCTGTGGTGTTGATAAAGTGATTCTTATATGTTGGTAAAAGGAGTCACAATGTTGGGATAGGTACAGTACACTCACAATCCAAAATATGTATCCAGGCTTGCTTCGAATATCCTGATCGAGTATTAAGCGAACTCAACAAATATCAAACAGGATAAGCGTTGTAATTGGTTCACTAGTATGTCAAATGATTCGAAACTTCAACAAAACCTGGATACAAATTTTGGATTGCGAGTGTACAGCCGAGCTCGTAAATTCGCGACCACGTACTTAGATGTTTATGCCATTTGAGCTGGTAACATTTATTTGGTGAGGAATCAGAGTAGGTGGAACATAGTAGAGGGACATGATACAATCTTTCACCTACAATGACACGCTCCCCACACAGTGTTACCAGCTCAGATGGCATAAACTTCTAAGTACGTGGTCGCGAATTTACGAGCTCGGCTGTACATACAATAGGTCAACAAGGGTAAAGAGAGGTTAAGTAATAAGGCTGACTCGTAGGCTGGGAATGTACAGTCACAAGCACTAATAGGTATACAGCTTGGGTTGAAGCTTTGGTCAGTCTAATTCATCAACGAAGTACAGAATTCCAATGGAGATCTTATTGTGCATTTATTTACTGTCTCTATGGGTATTCGAAGCACACCGGGATACTTATTAGTGCTCGTGACTGTACATCAAACAGACGAGTACGATATGAGACGTGTTGGTCGATGTTTATGTTCTGTATGTCCAGTTAGAAAGTAATGAGAAACAATGTACAAAGAGGGCAGGTACTGTACTGTACATCATGGGAAAAAGCATTTGATTGAAGCAGCAAAAGCAAACAGGGAATAAGAGATTATAATAATTTGGGTACCGGTATGACTATGAAGAAATTATAGACTGTCGGCATTCAAAGGGAACACAGGCCACAGATGACGTGCATAGATAGGCTAAATATACGATGTTGAAAAGCATATTGCCACTGGTAATATAGACACTTTTTTTTAGGGGGTTAAAAAGATTATCGAGTGAGAGAAGTATTATTTTGATCATGGGATACTGACGAGTGAATGCGGATAAAACCCATGCTTTAGTCTGCAGTATTAACCGGTGCCGGGATTGGGATGAAGGCTGGGGCAAATGTCATGAAATAAATGTTGCCACTATCAGACCTCTGGCATTATTACCGGCGTCAATCAGCGTCACAAACAACGTCACAAACAGCGTCGACGGTGAGCACGATTTTCTGCATCAATGTGTTATGGCCAATCATATTATAGCTAATGATATAATTGAACTAAGGGCCGTAGGCAAGAACATCCATGGTGTTGACGATGGTGTAGTACCTATATATACGATGAATCCATACACACACACACACACACACTACAGAGCCATCGTACCGGGACCAATACCATCATCAATACCACCAATGTTCTTGTTTACGACCTTAATACGAGAAAGAGGGTGAGCGAGGAAGATTAAGCTACGAGAGAGAGAAGTAAAGAGGAGAAGCGAAATATACAGTAATTATTATAATGATGTCCTTCGAAAAATACTCGGAAAATAAACTTTTTTTTTTTTTTTTTTTTTTTTTTTTTTTTTTATCCATGAAAAATATTTGACATAATTAATTATTATTATATACGAACGAACTTTCTTTATTGTTGCCTGGAATTAAATTAGATACATATAGAGAATACCAAGATATTTTTATGCTTAGCCTTGCATAAGTCTCAAGAGTATTAGCTATCGTAGACTTGTCAGCAGCATGATGGAATATTTAGTTCTTCTGTCTTTCTCTTTTTCCTCTTTTCTCTTTCTTATTTTTCTCTCTTCCATCCAATAATCTTTCCTAAATACGGTACTTCTTTCCTTTCTCTCTTCCCTCGACTCGTCTCTTGCTTTCTCCAGAGCCAACCATCACCACCACCAACATTCCAACCACCACCAACATTCCAACCACCACCATTCCAACCACCACCACAACCACCACCATTCCAACCACCACCATTCCAACCACCACCACAACCATCAACATTCCAACCACCACCACAACCACCACCAACATTCCAACCCCCACCACAACCACCACCAACATTCCAACCCCCACCACAACCACCACCCCCACAACCACCACCCCCACAACCACCACCAACATTCCAACCATCCCCATCACCACCTCCTCTCCCTCTCGCCCTCCCAGCCAATCTCCTTCAGAATTGCATGCGTTCACATCCTGACATGGAAAATAGTTAGAGTGAGACACTGAAGCACTGGTCTACACGTGTGCTCTCCTCCCCACCCAACACAAAACGATTCCCACCACATGAAAAATATTCCTTGGGCATTCTTCTAACAGCTTTTGGCTTTTGTTTTCTGGAGATAGTGAAATCGTTCCCTGCAGATCATTCATAGGTACAGCCACGCCCAGTAGTCCTGCAACACCTTCCAATGGAGTGGCCTCGAGAAATGATGAGAGACGGTATAGCTCTGGTTAGTCTCTACAATATTGGTTCATAAGATCTACTCAGATGGCTCACACTTTCACTCACCTCATGCAGGACTTGGATGGTCTGGTATTTCATAATGGGTTTTTGAAGTCCATGATTGTCTATAACCTCGAAGCTATTTGCATCCATTAAGTGAAAAATTATTTATATTTAATGGTGTCTTCAAGTATTTATTTCCTAACTAAATGAAATTATAATTTCAACCTGAATTTTGTCATTGGTAATACCCCAGTTTTCTCTGCTGCTTCTTGTAGGAATTCTCTTGGAAAAAAAAGAAAAAAAAAAGAGAGAGACCCATGTAGCCCTCTTTAGAATTTTGTGGAAACAGCAAGTGAAAAAATATTATTAAATGAAACTTCTAATTCCTTGAAAATTGTATTGTAAAATGAATCTCAAAATGTTACCCGTGTAGAACATAAAATGAACGAATAATGCAATTCAAGTCAGGGCCACCAACATCCATCCTTCCTTCAGTATACAAAGTGTGGAAGAGAGACATAACATTCCAGATAGAATTTCCAATACTATAAATCTGTACATTATTGTTTTAAGACTGTCGATGCTGTGATAATTACTACTTCAACTCTTAAATTTTCAGCACCCAAATGAAAACCTGTGCCTGACAGAGATTATAAAAGAGTATGAGAGAATAATATTACAGTAGATATGTGATGAGTTATAAAGGCTAATCTTAATTAAGTGGACACAAGAACGAGCAGTAAGAAGAGGCATCATTAAATATAATAATGAAATTATGTATATAATGGTACAGTACAAGTGGGCACAAGTATGATACAAAGGGCCCAAGGGATGCTACAGCACGAGGGTTTATAGTTATGGAAAAAAAGGTGATACCAGGTGAATAATATAAGGGTCCCGAGGATTCACACTTGTGAATATATATATATGGTATAGGATAATTCAGGTAAAGCGGAAGAAAGATGATATATAATAGGAATGATGCAAATGGACTTAGAGTATATGTATAGTATATTATGGTATACACAAGTACTGTACAAGTCTGGTATCAGGTAAATTTGGGATGATGAAGGTTGAGGCTGCCACATGATGGTATATGAAGGTCTATAATCCTTATATGGTGACATAGGCATTATATATTATGATTTAGGCCTAGTATAATAAGTAAATCGAGTATAAAGAGTTAAATGGGCGAGCGTATGTTAGTATACAGCCACAGTAATAGGGGAATAGAGGCCATAATTATATAAAGTTATGTAGTCTCAACAGTAAGGCAAAATAGTCTGTATGTAAGAGATTGATAGCCGGGTATATGGTGAATTCATAGACCCAGAATAAGGGAGGAGGAGGAGGGAGGCAGCAGAGAGAGAAAGGGAGGTAGGTAGGGAGGGAGGGCCAACAATAACAACAACCAGCCTCGGTATAATGAAATGAGTGGAGCCCTGATCCAAACTCGCGTCCCTCGGGAGCCTCGCGTCTCTGTGTCGCCTCGAATTATAAACAAGGTGATGATGCAGCCGCTGTGGGGGGAAAAACTATCTTTTGTTGCCACAAACCTCCTTTTTTCTTTTTTCTCCACGAGATTAATTGACGAAGGTGAACATTCGTAATGCCAACAGGTGGAGGCTACTTCCCAAAAAAGCCAGCGAGATTTTCAAACGGGATCGGAGCCCAGCACAAAAAAAAAAAAAAAAAAAATATTCTCGAAAAGCTGAGGAGAGAATGTTTTGCCGTGTTGATCGGGAAAATTTCTCGCTCAGTTTTTGAACCGATGATTCTTATGTGAATGCGTTAAATGAGAGCGAGGCCGGGAATGTGATTAATTGATAAGGGGCCCTGCGAGTGTCCACCACCATTATCCCAAAGTTTCTCTCGATACAGGGGAAATACCCTTCGTTTTCTATTCCTTGAGTGTTCGATCATAATTTTTTTTCAGAACTCTACAGTGTAGTATAATATAATCTTACCCAGAATAAGAAAACACTTTGCAGGGTCAGCTTTATTCCCACGACTACACTAACAATAAATGAGACAGTAACCATATCTTATTTAAACACAGTGACTCAGGCTCTGTATATTATAATGTTAGGTCAACTTACTGTATGTGAATGAATGTACAGCCACAATCAAATATCCACCAACTCTTTCCTTCCATTGTAGTAAATATCTTGGTAATAAAGAACAACACGTGTATGATTTTGCAGCACCTCATAATAATAATTGAGGGGGTTGAGTTGACATAAGGTGTTGTAAGATTATAGTTTGATATGATTCTGATCTATTTGCACAATGGAAGGAAAGTGTCGGTGGATATTTGATTGTGGCTATACAAGTTGGGAGGTTAGTTATCTGTATGGGTGGGTGGGTGTGTGTGTAGGTCAGCTAAAGGAAGGAATGGTTAGAGAAAAAGAGGTTGGTTGTATCGTAGGTTGAGGATGCAAGCAGACAATAGATAAGGAGGAAGGTACAGTGTTGGTTAATCTGGAGCATGCAAGTGATTCCTCCAAACTATTATCTTTGTTATTCTGGTCCTGTTTCCTGGTATACTTTGGAGGAATCAAGGCGCTCCAATGTACCAAATGTATCTCCTTTTTTAAGAGGTGATGGATGAGCTCACGCGGAACTGAAAACAAAAGGACTGACTGTACCGTGGATGACTTGGGACTACACTTCCTTCCTTCCTTCCTTCCTCACCCTCATCTGTTGTTGGGGCTTGCAAGGGGACGGGCGAGACTCAGGAGGGTATCATCACACGTCCTTTAGTCAAAACGAGGGTTCTACTGTCCTCTAGCTTATTGTCTGGGGATTGGAATAGAAGCTGAAAGGAGCAAAAGACAGCCAGGTTCCTATCTCTGTTTCTCTATCTATCCATCTATCTATCTCTATTTATCTATCTATCCAGCTATCTATCTCTATTTATCTATCTCTTTTTCCTAATCTCTATATGTCCATCTAGCTCTTTCTATCTATCTCTCTGTCTCTCTATTTCTCCATTTATCTATCTCTCTATGTATCGATCTCTCTCACTCTTTCTCTCATACCGTTGACATATTTTTTGGGGAGGAGATTGCGAATTTTCCCGTTGGTGCCACGACTCCTCTGATCCGATCAATATGAGAAATGACACTCTTGTTATTCTGCCTCGCCTACGGTAATATACAGAAATTTACCCTTGTGCATCATCATCAAGGCCCACCTCTACTCTTGTATTACTCGGATGTACTTTCTGACTTTATATTTGTTTTCGTGTCTATAATCGTTTTCATGGATATTTTTTTTACTCAGTGTTGTGTTGCAGATATACGAGTTGTATTTCATGGGAGTTTATGGCACCCAGTAAAACAGACTAAAGTTAGTTAAATTATAAAAAATAACTTGAATGAGGTAGGCTATGTAGGTGTTATTCTTTGTGTACAAGGGGGTTTCCTTTTGTGTGTAAAACTGTTTAGTGTTACTCAAAGTGTTTGCATTAAAGTATTGGAAGGGTTATAGAAAGATGGTCAGGCATTTCAATTGTGAAAATAATTATCCCACGATAATGAATCAAAGTGGACTGACAGGTAGAAATTAATGTGCAGCAGCCTGATATACTACAATAATTACCCTCACGTGCGATCATTATACTCCACAGTCCTTTGCTACATATAATATGAAATACATTAATAATATAAAATGTTATCGTAAAATGTAAAAAAGAGAGTAAAGGTATGTTCATGATTTCTATAATTAACTTTCCCACTTTATAATTATAATGTAAATTATTAGAGTGAAGAATTTAGTTCGTTCAATTAAAATAGACAGTTGATGAAAATACACAAAACAGAAAGCAAGTGTGGTCTTGGCATGTCCCTTACTAACTGAGGGAATATTACTACACTCCTATACCAACCCTGGGTCACATTCACACCATCTAAGCCCATACCAATATAACTCCTTGCCTCACTTCACAACACCACATTTCTGAATACTTTAGTAACCATACGTGTACACGGTAGCACAGTGTCCCTAAACCCAATCATTATGGAGGAGGGCATTGAAAAGGTTAGGCACATAATGAAAACATAAATGAGCACAGCAATAACTGAACGCCTCTCTCATCTCGTTCACTTGATATCATAGTGAAGGTAGATACACGTTTACTCTTCTTGGTCTAATCATCGTGGAAACGAAGATAATGATCGTCAATACTTCATATCTCCTCTAGGAATGGATAGAACATGCAGGAAATTCTATCCATCATGGCTTATACTGGTGATTGGTTGGGAATGGTGTACAGGTAAGGAGAGCAGCGCTTGTAATACCTTTGGAGTAACTATGTGGCACTGGTTGGTATCAGTATTTTCTCCCCCTGGGTCAAGAAGTCACAGCTTAAAATATATTATATTAGAATACCTAGAGTGTTCATTCCTCCCAACATGTACTATATACACAACAGAACCAAGAGCATTACACAACCTGTTCTTATGACTTGTGTTGTAGACTGTGTGGAAATCATTATTCCCTAACCGACCCGTTGGTATCTGTGAGTGAAATTCTGGCAATTGGCGAGGGCAAAATTTGAGAGGTGTTGCCGAAGTTTTAATATTTAAGTGGACAGAGTCGGCACCCTAGCTGCGGCCAGGGTAATATAGCAGTGGGTGTATGCGGACGTCGCAGCCGATTTTCGGATTTATCAGTCCACAGTCATTTGGTGAGGGATTACCGGTGACACGGCCAATGTTTAGGCGAGAACAATTGAATTCAGGACCTGCTATTTCTGATTTCTTCCCCGGGAAATATCACACCGGGTTATTTTGATATGTAGGGCGGTGGTCCTGGTTAATTTTACTAACAAGACCAAAATATATTCCTGTCATGTCGTGCACTGCAATGGTTATCATCTGTCCAGGTTCATAAATTTTATATCCATATGCCAGTGTTTAATGGTATTGTGAGCTTATGTTTCGTATGATTATGGGGCTAAATCGTGAAAGGTAATATTCTCTGTATTCACAGAACAGTTGCAATTTCATTCATCTTAAAATTATCCTGAAGAATTTTTAGACATTTTGGAACTAAGTTCTGTGAGAATATCGGCCAAGCAAAGGATAGGCTAAAGCAAAAGTCTATAATTGAATATTTCCTTCCGAAATAGTATGTTGGTTCTAACAAATACGGTGAATATTTTAATCAGCTGTACATATACTTGGTCAGCTTAGGGAATACGAACTTGTGTAGACAGTGTAAGGTACTACTGTGGTGTATTTAATGACAGATGCCGTCTTAGCAATAAATGACTGAGACTCTGAAAATCATAGTGTTGAGAATGAGTTGTACTGTAGCTTCTCATTTCACTTGAGTTTGATTCCTGAGATCCATGGATTTGTAGAGGTGTTTTAATCTATACCCGTACGGCACTCTATGCATATCAACATTCATCATCTGACAAATAAGGTCAATGGACTTTTGACCTTGACTGTACTCGCTTATGACGTTATTGACCTCAGTTCGCCCTTTGAGGTTGAGCGGTTGTTGTAACTGGTAGTAATTGGACGACATGCTAACTGAAACACCAACGGTGGAATCGTCTACGTAATTCCAAGTCAGTGGTGTGTCAGTCAGAGCGACATTAATGAGGACAAGGAAGCATAGCTGTTCCAACCTTATCCCCTGTGTCCATCCACTGTTGAGGTACTTACCCAAGACTGAACCGTAAACCTGTACAAACTGTTACTGACCACTAGTTTATTCTTAGATTAAGGTGTACTATTTCCCTAAAAGTTTTAAAAGTATTATTAGGGCCACATTACTCACGTCTGTCACTTTCCTGGGTTAATGCGTCAGTGTATTGTCGTAGAGGACTATTTCCTATGTACTGGTAGAAATTTTGAGCACGGGACCTTAATAATCCCTTGTTGGGCCTTAGAAAGATTGGGTATGGGAGCAACGTATTCTGTCGTCCAGTCAGTCATATGTGTCAGTTTTTCTCCCTTTCTCGCCATAAGAAATTCCCGATCTGACTTGTATATCTATTTAGTGTTTGTACTCTTAGCCTAGCACCTCCCACCGTGCCTAACCTTGTCCTTCACAGCACCACTCTTACTCCTTATTGTTTCGTCTACTGCCCTTATCCTTGCCCGTTCCTGTACTCTCTGTCTCTCCTTCTCTTCCCTTTCCGTCTCTGCCAGTCACTCAACACCCGTCCCTGTCCTTCATTCCTTTTCCTGCCCCTTGGTTTCCTTCTCTTCTTGTCCCTCTCTCTCCCACTCATGTCCCTCCCTCTCCCACTCATGTCCCTCAATTTCCCATCCCTGTCCCTCAATTTCCCATCCCTGTCCCTCCATTTCCCATCCCTGTCCCTCCATTTCCCATCCCTGTCCCTCCATTTCCAATCCCTGTTCCTCCATCTCCCATCTCTGTCCCTCATCCCCTTCAGGCGGATCCACCTACGAGTTTACAAACATAATAAAGGAATTGGATTGTGAGTCGGTGGAATGAGAACCCCGGCCCATCCCCAGCTCCTCTTCCTCTCATATTCAAGGCCATTAGTGAAGGAATCTATTGGGAATAAGGAAATTGAGAAGTGACAATTCACACAGATTAGGTTAGATTTAGCCGGGATCAGTGTAGTCGTCGCCACTCGTCGTAATGCGGGTGTTGGGTGGCTTGTAGTAAGGGCCAGGAGTGTGTGGATTTATTGGTGTTGTATGGTCTGTTGGGTGAGGATTTTGTGTGGTGTGTGGTGTGGTGTGGTGAGGTGTGGTAAGGTATTGTGGTGTAGTGAGGTATTGTGATGTGGTGAGGTATTGTGGTGTGGTGAGGTACCGTGGTGTGATGTAATGTGGTGTGGTGAGGTATTGTGATGTGGTGAGGTACCGTGGTGTGATGTAATGTGGTGAGGTGTGGTGAGGTACTGTGGTGTAATGAGGTACCGTGGTGTGTTGGGGTAATTTTTTTAAATATCATCCTTGCAATGTTGTTACATCATATTATTACGTGTCTCATTGGATTATGACACCTTTCTCTCACAAAATAAAGGACTATTCAAAGTTGACAAGACGTAACTTGTAAAAATTAATTAACTTGATAAATCATCCAAAAGAATTAACATATCATTGTATAAGACAGAAAGTATATGGACCAGACCATTATATAGCCTTAGTTGTAAAGATTTCAGCCTATGATTCAGCTCTAAAAATTGTTAGCACACTTCACATCCTGACGATGTTATTGTTTTTTTAGTTCATTATATAGTGAATGGAAAACTTAGCTTAATTATATAGAAATAATTGGGCACAACAGTGTCGTCGGTCTGTTAAATAAATAACACCACTTCACTCTTGATCTGTAGAAGAAATAATAAAGTAATATCAGTAACTACTGCTTTTCCAATATAGTTTCCACATTCATATTAGAGGAATGATGTAATATATATGTTCAGTTTGTATTGATAAAATGTTATGATGGAAATCTCAATACCGGATGCTTATTTCGGGAAAATGTATCAACATGTATTACAGGCGCCCCTCAATATCCTACACACCTTCACCAGTTGAATAAAAAAAAAGTCCAGTACCGGGTACTTATTTTTTAAAGCTTTATATACCCTGCATATATCAACTATTGAACATCAAAAAATCTGAATCCATATCCGGATCATTCTCAAAATCCAGTGCATTTGTCCTTGGCGCGTTAGTAATCCTATGCCAAAGTTCGGTTGAAACCTATTCAGTATTTTTTACGCTATGGGCACATAAACACACCGCTGAGAAGTTTATCCGAAAATCCTAAAGGATATCCGGTTTGAAATCAATATCCACTCATTTTTTTCACGTTCGCGTTATACAGTAACTTGTGTTATTGATAATGGGATATGACAAGATTAAAAAATACATACATTGAACGAAGTATAATAATATTTTCGATTTATTCTGGATAAAATTATCAAATGTATAGTAAACTCTGAACAGGATGCCGAAGTGGTTCACCTACAAAGATATACCACTTGATGGCTTTCCCTGATATAACCTACAGAGGGATTAGATGATTAGAGAAGTGTTGGTGGTCAGGAGTGTAGGTGTAAAGGGACAGCAGGTGACGTGGGTGAGTAAGGGAACTGAATGAGTAGTGAGGAACGCAGCAGCAGCAGAGGAAGTCAAAATATCGTAAGATGGTCGATGACTTGAAACGTTTGGATTGGATTGTCTTACACGAGCATTGTACAACATGAGAGGACAGATAGTAGTAGCACGAATAATCAAGCTTCTAAAACATGGTGTAAACTGAGCAGGTGAGGTTCGAGGACACCACCAACAAATACACCACAGTATTTCATAAACGGTCCATGCACTTCCTTCCTCGTGTAGCGTAAAAGGAGTATTTTTAGAGGCCCATGACATGTAAGTGTTGGCTGCAGTTTTACTTTTCTTTTGCCCGTGTTATAAAAATTTCTCAAATATTTTCTCGAAATCTATGCAGGTGCCACAAAATATTTTCATATATTTATGTGTTCATGTGCTAGCAATTCTTGTTGACTGATTTTTTTTTTTCGTTTCCTGTTATGTCGATAAATTCTGCATTGGTGGAATCAATGCAGTTTTTAAACGATATATAGTTTTAGTTTTTCATGTCATGTCATGAGAAAATTGAGAAAATTAACTGCTTACTCGTACTGCTTATCACATCATCCAATTGTGTCATTTTGACCTGGTATTCATTGTTTATACTCTTGTAAGAAAAAAGGTTCAGAACATTAAGCTTCATTGCAGCTTGGGAAGGAGACAATTTTACGAAGCTTATCATTGAGTTTCAAAAAATGTGTATTTGTGTTAGTTTGGAGCCATGGAATTAAAATTAGGAAAATGCACCGTTGCTGGGGGAAAATGTAAGATTTAAATTTGCTATCATTCGCAGTATATTTGTCGTCCACGCAGAATCATTTTTTGTTAGAGATGTTCAGTGTGGCCTGCCGGAGTCATAATCTCTAAAAAGCTGGTGACCTCTTCAGTACGTTATTATCACTCTTACTATTATTTTTGTAGTTGTTGTTTACATTCTTTATTATTGTCATTCCATAGTTCCATCTGGTACTGCTATTACATTTCCACCGGGTGAGATATTTCCACGTGTGTGTATTGCAGCTTTAGCATCAAAAATTTATTATCTGACTTCTTGACAGTGCGTATGGAGAATTCCCCAATTATGAAATATCGGATCTGATGGTGAATGAATTGTACACACACTCTGAAATTGAACCCTGGAAAGCCTAATTCGCATAATACAATAATTATATGAACATTACTTCACCAAAAATGCATAAAGCAATGTGGTGGTATTATTTAAAGTATATATACAAAAGAGTAAACATAAACAGATCTACTGGGGCCGGAACTTTAGATAAACCTTTTGAAACCTGGTAGTAGAGGACTGTAGATGAAGTCTTTCCCTTTCATTACTGTAAATAAAGCCACGTGGACCATACGAGTAGATAACAGTGGATATGACCAGTTCCGTAGAGAGCCTCGTGGTCAATTAAAGTAGATGATGCAGCCTCATGGACATCACTGGTAGAAGACGCCAGTATATAGAGCCATTCAGGAATATATATAGTAGTAGAGGAAGTGACCTGGGCCAAACTAGTAGCAACAGTAGATAATATGAACATTGGAGTAGATAATGTTCCCTGCACCATAACAATAGATAAAGCCTGCAGTGAGCCAGATATAGAATCATTCAGGAAAAGGGTAGTAGATGAAGTTAGTGACCTGGACCAAACTAGTAGACAACTGTAGATAATATGAACATTAGAATAGATAATGTTTCCTGCTCCATAACAGTAGATAAAGCCTGGCGAACCATTACAGTAGATAAAGCCTGGCGAACCATTACAGTAGATAAAGCCTGGCGAACCATTACAGTAGATAAAGCCTGGCGAACCATAACAGTAGATAAAGCCTGGCGAACCATTACAGTAGATAAAGCCTGGCGAACCATAACAGTAGATAAAGCCTGGCGAACCATTACAGTAGATAAAGCCTGGCGAACCATTACAGTAGATAAAGCCTGGCGAACCATAACAGTAGATAAAGCCTGGCGAACCATTACAGCCTCCTTGTCGCTGCAGCCGCTTCCCTCCACCAGTCCTCATTACCAGACAGACTGTGTATTTAGTAATTAAGTCTGAGCCCGACCCCAGTCACTACCTGCTCATTAGCGCACCTGGGGCGGTAATTCACGAGTTTAATGACCTTGAATAATTGCTGCTCTAGCGGCCTTACCTGCTTAATTACGTTAAATAGCTCAAATGAGACTAACTGACCCAATTAATTACGGTGGGTGATTTTTCCCCTTACCTCTAGTCAAACATTAAGCAAGCAAATGTGATTATTATCGCTTGCAATTATAGCGTGTTAATGTATAGACGTGTTTGTGGGTCTCTGAGTGTATGTATGTGTGTGTGTGTGTGCGTGTACGGATTTCCTTGTCCATTCATGTGATTCCCTGTGATTTGCGAGCTAATGTGTGTATGCATGGTATGATATGATGCTGGTGAAGATGATGACACTCACTTCTCCAAACAGTGCAACAGAAAATAAACAATCTTGGTTTAGTGTGCTTGCTGAGAATAGAGTGTTATGTTTATTTCGGAAGAATGTTGTTCTCAAAGAAGGGTTTAAAGAAAGCATACATATTTGGTAAATCGTCGGGTTTTTGTAAATGGACGAGTATACAGTAATTTTGCTTCACCAGAGTGCGTTGATTGTTCCAAATTATGTCGGGAAGCAAGACCAGATTAGGAAAGATTATGGTGGCCATTTGCTGGGAATTGTTTATAGGAATCAGTTGCTCCAGATTTATCAGTACTAAACCTCTCCCTTATGGCAAAGTTGGTGTTGTTTAGACAATGTTAATCGAATACATGTGATAATATAATGTTTACCTTTGATTTAGAAAATAGACTTTAAAGTGTTAATACATCCTCTAATTATATAAATGGACTGCACTGAAACCTGTATTATAATTATTACAGTAATATTAAAATCATCATAGGAAATAATGGTAATGCATAGCAATACTGATATGTTCTATATTTTACACGACGAAAAACATGTAGTAATATACAGTATTCATTATACATTGTTTATTCAATGTAACGTAATTTCCTACAGCGTTTAGTGATGACGATTGTGATGATGATGATGATGATGATATTAATAACGATATGAAGGCAAAAATAAGCATTATTCAATTTTTGCTTATGATGATCATATACTTATATTTATTAAATTTTCGTGCCGTACATACATACGAGCCATATAACTTTGCAATATTGTCCGGAAATGTATGTGAAATATAACATACCATAAAAGATGCATTGATATGGTATGCACACATGCACACATTTATCCAAAGATGCATACATTTGCTATATGTGCACATGTAAGCGCATAAACTGATACATAAGCACGTACGCACGTTAAGAACACACACACACACACACACACACACACACACACACACACACACACACACACACACACACAGGCAAACAAATTCTGTCATCTATGCTGTGCTGTGGCGAGGCTAGCATGGGTTAGCTGCGTAATGCATGACGCTTCTGCTCCCCCCTTCTCCCCATCTATCCAAAAGGGGAAAAAAATCACACTCCGAGTTTCAGTTCTAAAATATCAACAATTTATAGAATCCTCTCGTATTCACATGAACATATGAAACCTTGCATAAGCATTTAAACTTTCAGGCGCTACATCAAAAACGCACTCCGTCCATCGCCTGCAAAAAAAGCATAATTGAATATCCATCAGCCGGTGTTATGTAAAGCCTTGGCCCCCTTGCCTTTACGCACACTCCCTTCACCTTCTTATTGTTGCCAGCCTTGTGTGTGTGTGTGTGTGTGTGTGTGTGTGTGTGTGTGTGTGTGTGTGTGTGTGTACTTGCGAGGATGCTTGTCTACCTTTCTGTCCGTGTTTTTGTCTGCTTGTGTGTTTCTCTATGGGTCCTTTCCAGACTTCCTTTGTTTATTATGTGTATGGTGACTTAATGTGTTACGTAGACTGCGTTTACGGCTGAGTGCATGTGTGTAAACAACAGATAATGATGATGAGATGAATGCCTCCGTTGTGGTGGTAGATGTAGGTGTAGCACTTGGCCCCTTGGTCTCGTGTGTGTCTGCTCTTTCCACTTTCTATTGTGTTTTTATAATGCACTTTGACATCTTCATGGGTTTTAACCAAACTCCACATCAATGTTAACTCTGCGTTTGTGTGTTTTGGCTCCACCTTCCTGGACCCCTTGCTTCGCCCTGCCATTGTTCATGACCTCAACATAAGTTCTTAAAAGAAGCAGAAAAATCACAGAAAGGTTTTGCTTTTCCAACAGCAAACCTTCGGTATTATTTTTTATGAGGGTGGAAATGGGAACAGACGAGTTACCTTACAAATGTTTGAATGTTGGCAGAGCGACGACTCAGAATCACCTGACAGACTTTTTATATATTTCAGAGGCTTAAGCGTTTTATACGGTACCCTAAAATGTGCACGGTTCAGACATGTTCAGTAGCAAGGTAACCTAATGAATGGACTACAATGCGTTATATCACACGTAAAGACGTATTCTAAAACGCAAATATTCACGAAGTGATATGAATTCCTTTGGTTATTTTTCATTAATTTTAATTACATACAGACACAATCACGTCTTTTGCATTCTATATAGCTGGAGATATTGAGTAAACACGAACAAATTAAAATATATAACTATTTCTTTGTTAGGAATAAAGCTAAGGAAAGCATTTCTTAAAGTATCGGGCATGAGGAGAATGTCAAGGTTCGGAAAGGTTCACAGTTCACCTTTATTTTCACTCGTCCACAAAGTCTAATGTATCATACTAATCATTTGAATCCAAATAACTTCCCAACGTGTATTGATAGCTTTTATAATGAGTGGTGTCAGAGAGGATTTACTGGCATCAATGTAACACTATGATAAACATATCCTAGAAATAATATTCCACCACATACTATTTATTGAAATCCAAATTCAGATTATGCACTTAACATTATCAGCCTTTTAAAACAGATATTACACCATCATCACATTGGAACTTACCGCATTTTCCAGTGCCGAGTGAATTCAGTCTTAGTTGAATGTCATTCGAAAGTACAGCATGCTATTTTCTTGATTGCCTGTTTTTTTATACACTTATATAAAAATTAACTAAGTAGATAATCTATCCTAAATGTCTGAACAAAAGTGATTGATTATGAGTTTCCTTACTTTACTTTGCTTATGGACAAACATACAAACATATGTGTAAATGAGGTCGACCATAATACCCCAAATGAAAACGTTTCAGCCCTCAGAGTGGAAAATGAGAAAGGACATGAGTGTGTCACTGAAAACGCTAATATTAGTATATAGCAAAAGTCTGAGAGGGAGAGGCACAGACGAGGAAGATTAAATTGATGAGAGTCATGAGATATTAATGGTAACACAAGACGAGAAACCACTTGTGACACCCTTGGTCTTCTTTTGTGACTAGTTGATGAGGTGCCGGGACCCCTAGACCAGCCAGCCAGCCTCCACACTATCAATAACTCACAGTGACACGTGGTTGACAATGGTCGGGGCGTCCTTAGAGGCCCTTCAGGTTCCCGGGGGCCTGTCGACAAAGTAGGATGGGGGTTAGGGCTTGGTGCAGCGGCTGGTTCATCGAATCTACAGGATGAGAGGGAAGGAGGAAGGGAGACAGGACGAAGGGGGATATATTCCGCTTCTTCCCTTCATTATAATTCGTGCCCTTTGGTTCTCTTCGTGTTCTTCCTTCTGTTCCTCTTGTTATTCTCGTTTCCTTTCGTTGTGTACTGTCTTTTCTCATTCCTTCATCCTTTTCTCGTTCGTTCCTTTCATCTATCATTATTTCAGCTACCGGTATGTAATTTTCTTTGCCTCCTTCGTCCACTTATTATCTATTTTCTCCTCCCACAACATCCTCTCCCCTGTCCTCATCATGGTCATCTTCTTCCTCACTTTCCTTCCCTCCTCATTCATCCCTATGTGTCGTTTGTCTATGGTAGAGACTTTTCAAACATTTTCTGTATTCTTTTTGCGTGTCCTCTAAATACAAAATTTCTCTTTGATTCCGTAAAAAAGCTATAGTTTTTATAATGAAAGCATATTACACAATTTTAGAGTACAATTATATCGTGCTCTTACAAGACTGTCAACAGAAATTATGCAGTAAAATAACGTTGTGCGTATACTGAATCAGCTTCTTCATTAATATCCTCTCGTTGCTCTTCTCTTTGATGTGCTCTTCCGTTTGGCACTGCATCTCCCCTTTTGGTTACCTGTTTCACGCTCCCTTCTCAATTATTATAACACTTATCCTCATTTAATAATCTTGTCATAGTATGTGAGTATGTGAGTACGCTGCTAGCCTCATAAATACTGTAGTTTTGTTTTAATATACTTCTCCTTTGTCAAATGGAATAAGTATCATAGTTTCATATTGCCAACCTCGGCAAGTTTCGTCTTAGAGAAACAAAAGTAAAGTTCACTCTTAACTTAAAATTTTGTTCGTAAGCGTTTATTCATGACAAGGACTAGTACCCGACACTGCTTCGAAAATCATAACAACAGCTCATGCAAATAGAATAGCCAAATCATTCACTGCTTCGAAATGAGCCTGAAACACTATGGTGAGGTCAGTATTGCAAACATACGAACAAGTCCAAACTCTAAGATGTTTTGTGAATACCGGACCAGTTCTCTTATAACTTCACGGCTTTGTTTTGGTGTCTCGTTACGTCTGGCCAGATTCATGCTAGAAGAAAGATTGTTTAAGGGGAGATTCTGATGTTGGCAAATCTGGAACAACTGATTCCTCCAAACTATTCCAGACAACAGGACAACATTATTTTTGTTCATCTGGCTCTGTTTCCTGACATACTTATGAGGAATTAGGCGCTCCAATTCGCCAAAAATAGAATCCCCCCTCAATCTCAATCATTTCATAAAGCACAGAAGATTCCCGATTATATCTGACGGTGTTGACAATGACGGTATAGCTGCTCTCCCCATAACATATACATGTATAGAAAAAAAAAAAAAAAAAAAAAAAAGCAACAACACTTTGAAGATCCACTGTCTTAATCGAATGCGCACATGCATGTAAACTTAGTATAGTATCCAACACCTCTTAGCTTCATTCAATATCTCGGGGCCTCACAAGAGTCATAAGCTACTGACAGCCTCCAGTATAGTCCCGAGGTAGAAAATGGGAAAACGGATATTCATACGAACTATGCGAAGACAAACTATTTTGTAGATAAATGCATTTGTACTTCCGTATTTTATGATTGTTTGTGGACATGATTTTGCATATCGGTGACCACTAACTGATTAAAAACATAATAAACTCATTTAGCATGCCTTGGTGTGGTATGTAGGCCACGGCAAATGATAGAATGAATTAGCCCATTTATCTTTCCATTTATATGCCTTAATTTGCCATGCAGGCATTCGGGTGAGTTGTGACAGGATATAGGGATTAAAATATCATACCAATTACTAAGAGATCTAAATTCGTGTTGATCAAGTACAGATATGTTATGATCTTGGGTACACAAAGAACACTAGTACTGTACACCCGCCAACAAAAGCTGTCACCTCACCTAGCACTTCTTGAAGACAATTTTAAAGTATACTTATCCAAGAAACACATACACATTGCAAAATTACAATATCCAGCTGGCATATTGATATATATCTGGTGCTTAAGTTTGCGAGTCTGTGAAGATTAAGTGGTTCATGACTTGGCAGATAAAGCGACATCACTTATTATTGTTGACTGTAAATGTTTCCAATCTCCCGCCGCATGCAGCAATGGGAACTGATGAACGATACTGCCATCTAGTTGAGAGACACAGCACTAAACCAGTTAGTCTTCAGTCTTTTTCGTTAGGGTGATACTTCCACTTCTTCTATCTTCCTTCCTGTTTAGTAATGAGGTTCGCCACACCTCTATATATAGACGCTTGGTTCATTTCACTGTCATCTTTCTGCCCAGGTGGCTGTGATTCTGTGCAACTCCTTTGCCCTATTGGAACGGTGACATCATTGGTGGTAATAACGACCTTGAATTTGTAAGTAACTGTGTCTTCTCTTATACTGGTTCACTTGTGTCCTGTGTCATAAGACTTTGTGCTTTCTTTACTGATTGATTCTTTTAGTTCCTCATATTTGCTTGAACTGTCTGCTACCCAGATTATCACGTTATATTTTCTGTCCTTTTAAAAGTTGCGACAGACATACTACATGCATAAAATGAAATTTGAAACTAATTTCCTTACGTAGGAATCTTATAAAAGGGCAATGTTGGGAATGAGAGGGAATGAGAGAGAGAGCAATAGTAGATAACAAAGTTGGGAATGAGAAAGGGCTATAATGGGAATGAGAGGGAGTGAGAGAGGGCAATAATGGGCAATAATGTGGAGAGGGAATGAGTGGGAAATATCAGGAGGAGAGGGAATGAGAGGAAGAGAGTCATCTATGCCAGAAAACAGACCCTTCATTGTATATACTGCATTCTGGCATAGTATGGAAAAATTAGTAGCCATTCCTATAACTTACAACAGATGACTTTATTTAGACTTTGGTGACCCATATAATGACCTCTATCATATATATATAGTTCATGCTACAGTGTTTCAGAACCCTATCGATTCACAATTATCATTTGCTGAAACTGCTTCATTTCTATGGTGCTTCATCTTCTCTTCAGTTCACAATCCTGAGTGACGAGTCCGAGAGTGTTAGGTGGTTCAAGCAATTACACTAAGATAAATGTACACGACAAAAGTCCATCTCAATCTTTATTACCGAGAGTAATCACGAAGTCAATATACTTGCATTAGTCAATTGAAGAAGAACAATAGTTACACCCTGAATAAGGCGTGAAAAGATTGGATCACCCTCTCTAGTGATGATTTCAGAATATATTTGTATGAAGAAAATATGTGTATTCCTGAGATACGTTTGATAATAGTTAATACATCATTTTATAAGATATGATAGTGCATCAGTCAATATATTATTTTATTCATTACACTTAGGCCTAATCGATCTGCAACTCAAAGACCTACCCCACTCATTATCACTCCTACCTCACCCACCTACACAAATCCAACCACTCATTATCACTCCTACCTCACCCACCTACACAAACCCAACCACTCATTATCACTCCTATACCTCACCCACCTACACAAACTCAACCACTCATTATCACTCCTATACCTCACCCACCTACACAAACCCAACCACTCATTATCACTCCTACCTCACCCACCTACACAAACCCAACCACTCATTATCACTCCTACCTCACCCACCTACACAAACCCAACCACTCATTATCACTCCTACCTCACCCACCTACACAAACCCAACCACTCATTATCACTCCTACCTCACCCACCTACACAAACCCAACCACTCATTATCACTCCTACCTCACCCACCTACACAAATCCAACCACTCATTATCACTCCTATAACTCACCCACCTACACAAACCCAACCACTCATTATCACTCCTATACCTCACCCACCTACACAAACCCAACCACTCATTATCACTCCTACCTCACCCACCTACACAAACCCAACCATTCATTATCACTCCTATACCTCACCCACCTACACAAACCCAAGCACTCATTATCACTCCTATACCTCACCCACCTACACAAACCCAACCACTCGTGTACCGTCCCACTCGAATACACCAGATTCATCCTCTTCATCTCCTTAGTGTTGTCACCTCCACCACCACCTGTCAAAACCACTCCCTGCTACCATCATCTCTCCCTTCCCCTACCACCCTCTACCACCACCAACCTCACCATTCCTTTACATCATTACCACGTACAGTCCCATCCCCACCTACACCACTCCCACCACCACCACCAACGAATAGGGGTAGTGGGGTGAGGTGAGGTGAAGGGGTACAATGGGTGACATGCGAGCCTGGCCCCCCGGAACACACTACTCCACTCACACATATGAAGCGAGTAATTACACCTACACAAACATGCACTCATTAGCAGCACCACGCAAAATACACACCACGCACAGCACAGGAATAATCCATCTACACACCTACATGCATACATACATATACAGTTACACACACACATACACATAATTATATACAAGTACACACAAAATGCAGACCACTTACAACACAGGAATTAGCCTTTACATGCTTACATACATGCATATACAAATCACTTCTGTCAGTTTGCACATGGAAAATTTATAATGTATACAAAGGCATAGACAATGTGCACACATAATTATGCACATGTGATCCATCCTCCCACCCGTTTATAGTACGTGCACATGCAAGTATATATTCTTAAGTGCAGACATAAGTGCATTCTATTCTTTACATACATAAACATGAAAGTATTATGTACAGTCGGCGGCAAAAGTCCTGTCGCCTCGCTTGCTTCACCGAGGCACGCGATGTTCATAGACTCGAGTTTCTTAGGTGTAGAAAACGTGCTCTAGTTCTCGAGTCCATGAACACTGCCTGTCTCGGTGAAGCAGGTGTGGCGACAGGACTTATGCCGCCGACTGTACACAAAGTAAAACAAATAATCACGCAGAATTGGTCCAAAGATTTGCTCAATGATCACTGTTGATTCGACATTATTTCAGTAGTAACAGTCTTTTGTGTCAACATGTATCTTGAGATATATATGCTTTACCTTTTTCAACTTGAGAACACAGTGTAGATTTGCAAGTTTATAAACATACACGATTATAATGCGCATAATGTGCTCCTACAAGTGCATATACTATAGCAATAAATCCACACATACACATGTATAATACTTATGATTATAAATATGAATACTCATTTAAACGCAACTTCATCCGCACACGCAATTTGCCACACAGACCGTAACGTGAATGATGATACACACACACACACACACACACACACACACACACACACACACACACACACACACACACACACACATACACACACACACACAAAGTTTTACAATAAGCTCGGAATGAGGGGAAGGGAAGAGTCATGAAGCAGGAAATGACCTTTAGTCTTTAATTAGGTCACAGGGGTGGAAGCTGACATGATTAGTTTTTTAATTATTTATTTTGGCTAATGGTGTCCAGTCTTCGTTAAGTACTAATTAGCTTGGTTCGTCAACTAGGGAAATCACTTTTTATTGGTGGTCGTGCGTGTTGTGTTTGGGCTGGATTTATTTGTTAGGGAGGAATATGCTTGATTTCTGTGTATGATTTATTACGTGTGTTCTCTGCTAATTTCGCGATATGGTGCTCAAAACCGACCCCCCTAAATTACCAGCGTACGTTCTCTGGTGAGTGAATCTGGTGGTATTTCAGTTCAGTACAGGTCAATTTCAAAATCAGCTTGGATTTAATTTTGAGGCATGCAGTTCAATTCAGTCTCTTTATTGTGTTATGTAACTGGGCCTACGTATCCGCATTTAACACATTTCAGTTATACCATCATATCATATTGTTCCTAAGGTTTGTTATATATTCCACTTCGTAGTGTGTTGCAGTAATTCTAGTAGGTAGTCAGTAGCTGGATTGAGAAGGCTATTGATTTCTCCAAACTATACAACGAAATCGATCCCTCCCATATTGGTAAGGTTGTGGTTGTCTGTTCCCTAGTTTGGAAGACTCAGTAGCTTTCCAATTGATCAAGAACAGAAGATAGTGATCAGCCACTTGTGCCTCTGGTAATGAAAATCTTAAGGATGGTGTGTCTTCATTAATATATGTTATTGATATTCCACATCTATACATAAATATATATATATATAGATGGATGCACTTTTAGTAATTTCGAATAAAGAAAAGTATATGAAAGCATAATGGAGCTACTGTATATATGTGCTCGCCTGGCCCTATCTTTCTCCAACTGAGCCTCCACAATAAGGGCGTCATCTGTCGGGCATATGTGATATTTCGAGCAGATGAAAGACTTTTTAATTATAGGACCCCGAAATAAAGAGGGACAATATGGAGGAAAACCTTATGACGGGCCACGGAAATGCAGATGCCCAAAAAAACAAAAACAAAAAATGCTTACTAATAAAAAGGCGATTAGAAGGGAAATAATGTGAGAGGAAAGGAGTAAATGAGTTAGAGGGGTGAGGAGAGGAGAGGAGAGGGGGATGATGATGATGATTATGAAGTTACTGTACCAACCCGGCTGATATAAGGCCAGAGGGAACGAACACTGTACAGTCGACGGCAAAAGTTGTGTGTATTGTACAGTCCATGCCGAGATGATATTAGAGTCCATGCAGAGATGATATTACAGTCCATGCAGAGATGATATTACAGTCCATGCAGAGATGATATTACAGTCCATGCAGAGATGATATTACAGTCCATGCAGAGATGATATTACAGTCCATGCAGGGATGATATTACAGTCCATGCAGAGATGATATTACAGTCCATGCAGGGATGATATTACAGTCCATGCAGAGATGATATTACAGTCCGTGCAGAGATGATATTACAGTCCATGCAGGGATGATATTACAGTCCATGCAGAGATGATTGATATTAGAGTCCATGCAGAGATGATATTACAGTCCATGCAGAGATGATATTACAGTCCATGCAGAGATGATACAGTATTAGAGTCCATGCAGGGATTTAGAGTCTGAACATATATATATTTTTTTTATTGTTTTTCCATCCAGGCATTTAGTGAACTGTGTGGGTTTTGGCGCACCTTCGGACCCGGACGACTCCTTTTCATTTTTTCAACTGGCTCTTCTTGTTTTCTTGTCCTTCATCTCTCTTTCCTTCTCCTTCATCTCTCTTTCCTTCTCCTTCATCTCTGTATCCTTCTCCTTCATCTCTCTTTCCTTCTCCTTCATCTCTCTTTCCTTCTCCTTCATCTCTCTTTCCTTCTCCTTCATCTCTATATCCTTCTCCCTCATCTCTATATCCTTCTCCCTCATCTCTATATCCTTCTCCTTCATCTTTATATCCTTCTCCTTCATCTCTATATCCTTCTCCCTCATCTCTCTTTCCTTCTCCTTCATCTCTCTTTCCTTCTCCTTCATCTCTCTTTCCTTCTCCTTCATCTCTATATCCTTCTCCCTCATCTCTATATCCTTCTCCTTCATCTCTGTATCCTTCTCCCTCATCTTTCTTTCCTTCTCCCTCATCTCTCTTTCCTTCTCCCTCATCTCTATATCCTTCTCCTTCATCTCTATATCCTTCTCCTACTTCCACTATAAAGTATAATTAATTCACTTACTTTTACTGTTTCAGGAGGAAGGGACTTGTCACCTCATAGATATAACGGTAAAATCGTTACGTTACGTTGGTTATATTGCATCATTAAAATGTGATTAATGTTATGAATTAAATAGTATTTTCTGTAAGTACATTTAATCACAAGAATTTAATTAATGAGCTGTAAACCAAATTATATTTATCCTCGACAGTAGCAAAATGACCATGGAACTTTTGTTATATTTTACTACAATTGACTGACAGTTGATTAATAAAATTATCATTTGTATAATAATAATAATAATGATAATAATAATGATAATGATGATAATAATGATAATGGTAATAGTAATATTAATCAGGATATTAATAGTAATAATAATAGTAATATTAATAATAATAATAAATAATAATAATAATAATAATAATAATAGTTATATTAATAATAATAATAATATGAATAATAATAATAATAATAGTAATGATAATGATAATAATAATAATATTAATAGTAATGATAATAATGATAATAATAATAATTATTATTATTAATATATGATCCAGTAACAACAACAACTAGACCAATAACAACAAATCCAGTATTGGTTTTCGAAGCGAGAAGGAATATAATATAAAGGGGTTATATTAGCGCTTCATGGATTTAATTATCACTCTGGTCAGGACACAGTTGATTGGGGGATTAGAGGAGACATATGTTCCCATGTCGACAAGAAAAAAAATAATGCTGCAGTCGATTATGCCACGTGGTCATTTGTTGCATGGGCTTACAGTGGAGCACGGCGAGGGAAAAATACACTAATTATATCAGAGAGGTAACTAGGATGGGCTGGGCTGGGCTGGGCTGGGCTGGGCTGGGCTGGGCTGGGCTATACAGGTGGGCCAGCCAGTCAGTCAGTACATGTGTGTCTCTTTCACCTGTGTCCTGGCATAATGGGTTGGGGGCTTCGTTAGTCTCCACCATATTATACAGGTGACTCACTGACTTTTCTTTATCTCTCCTTCATTTAGCTCTCTCACTGACTTTTCTTTATCTCTCCTTCATTTAGTTCTCTAACTGACTTTTCTTTATCTCTCCTTCATTTAGCTCTCTCACAGACTCTTCTTTATCTCTCCTTCATTTAGCTCTCTCACTGACTTTTCTTTATCTCTCCTTCATTTAGTTCTCTAACTGACTTTTCTTTATCTCTCCTTCATTTAGCTCTCCCACTGACTCTTCTTTATCTCTCCTTCATTTAGCTCTCCCACTGACTCTTCTTTATCTCTCCTTCATTTAGCTCTCTCACTGACTCTTCTTTATCTCTCCTTCATTTAGCTCTCTCACTGACTCTTCTTTATCTCTCCTTCATTTAGCTCTCTCACTGACTCTTCTTTATCTCTCCTTTATTTAGTTCTCTCACTGACTTTTCTTTATCTCTCCTTTATTTAGCTTTTTTCACTGACTCATTCACTCTATCTCCATACAGCTCATTCAATTCTTTATTTATCTCTCGTCTATTAGCTCTCATACTGACGTCTTGATATCTCTTTCTCCCACTGTGTTTCTCATTGACTTTGATTTTAGTTTCCTCCTACATTTGTTATAATTTCATTGTTTATATTCTAAATTTTACAAGATCCCCATAGGACATCGGCTGTTATAATCCATGTCCACTGTCCAATCCTATCCAAGATATCTTAACCTTCAATCCTTTTCTTAATCATGCAAGGTTAATTATCTTGGGAGTTCACTCTACAAACCTTGTATTGGGTGCCTGGAGTGGTGTGAGGGTAGTGGTAGTGTGAGGGTAGCGTTAGTGTGAGGGTAGTGACAGTGTGAGGGTAGTGACAGTGCGAGGATAGTGGTAGTATGAGGGTAGCGTTAGTGTGAGGGTAGTGGTAGTGTAAGGGTAGTGTGAGTGTGATGGCAGGTAGCAGTGTGAGGCTGGTGGCAGTGTGATGATAGTGGCAGATGGCAGTGTGATGACGGACTTGACTCTGGCACGGACCATTTTTCCGAGTTTATCTGACCCTATCCCAACTTGTGTGAACTTGTCCGCCCGCATTATCATCGGTGACATTTGAGCTGAAATATAATTTAGCGAATTTCGGGTGCTCCTCCCCCTCCCTGCTCAGTTGTCATCGGCCGCAAAAATTCGTGTATCAATCATACTGATCGAGCGGTCCAAAATTTTGACAGAATTTGCAATTGCTTTTGTGCAACCCCAACCCTAGCTGTACAGAATTGCATATTATTGCAAACATTTTTATAATGATTAATTCCCATTGGCTCATTTCTGCTGTGACGTCAGAGGGTGGGGTCGCTCCCCTACATGGCCGCAGTTAATTTGAACATTAATCTAAATCCACCAGCGTTTCTAAAATGAAGTAAATATAAATATTTTTAGGGTGGTAGAACAGCACACACAGGCGAGGACTGATGCTCACTAGTGCCACAGGGACCACTGAAACTAGTGAAGCGATGGCTGATGCATTTTCATAATAACATTGGCATAAATGACCTCATAATGCAGGTGAAACAATAACATAACACGCTATGGTTGTACACAGTGAAAATGCACATTACCCGCCTGCATTAAATAGTTAGAGAATAAATAGCTGCATTCTGCGTGTAGAAAGTATGAATAATGATCGAAATATTGAGGATTAAAAAGTTGCATTTGGCACGTAGAGAGAGTTAGTTAACGAGAAATTTATACATATCGACTGGACGAGGATCATTAAGCCAGAATAAAAGCGCGCAAACTGTCTAAATTTGGAGGGGAAAATCTGCGACCTCGACCTCCCCTTGACCGCAAAATATAAAATAATGAATGACCAGTATGGGGCAATGAATCGGTGCATGTGGCGAGTGGTATATGTATGAATGAATAATGAAGGGAATAT
Source organism: Petrolisthes cinctipes (assembly GCA_033782935.1). NCBI lineage: Eukaryota > Metazoa > Arthropoda > Malacostraca > Decapoda > Porcellanidae > Petrolisthes > Petrolisthes cinctipes. Next base: position 56,486 of record JAWQEG010005672.1, read on the forward strand.
TATTAGTATGATTTTCCCGGGACCCCTATAGCTCTTCCCATGCACCCACCCTCCAGCGCCGAAAGCGAAAAAGTAAGAAAAAATATAAAAAAACTGATGACGTACTGGAAATTTCGATACAATGGGTAGGCACAAAGAGTGAAAGTCAAGGGTAACAAAAGGGAAAATGTGTAGAAGGTGTAGGAAGGGAGGGGGAGATGCCATGTGTGTGTGTGTGTGTGTGTGTGTGTATGAGAGAGAGAGAGGCTTGTGTGTGGCTGCCAGTTGTGTGTGCGCGCGTGTGCATGGTAGTGTGCCTGTGTGTGTGTGTGTGTGTTTTGTGTGCGTGCGTGCGCTTGTGCATGACTGAATTTGTGTGTTTGTACTAAGCTACATTACTGTATGTGCATATTCAAGGGAAAAGTTCATGATATATATAATTATGACTGAAGCAGTATGTGTGTGAGGAGAGTTACTATTTTAAGGTAAGAGAGTGTAAATTGAAGGGCTACTGATTCCTCCTAACACTGCCACGAAACAGACTCCCTCATAGTAACATTAAGGTGATTTGTTTCCTGGTAGTGTAATTTAGCCTTCCAATTTACCAAAAAGATATTCTCCCCTTAATGCATGCAGGGAGAGTTTCATGCATTTATGGCCCTGTGTATGTATGTTGGGTTATGTTGATGACTTTGTTTATAATATTGTAGTCATATGTGCATTTACGGTTCTTGGTACATAGTGTTTACGAGTAAGTAACGTGTGTATTAGGGATGGTGTGGGCTCAAGACTGTATGCAATCATTGTCTTATTATTATATATGTTTGCGGATGTGTGCCTACCCTTCCAATAGCGTAATGTGTGTGTGTGTGTGTGTGTGTGTGTGTGTGTGTGTGTGTGTGTGTGTGTGTGTGTGTGTGTGTGTGTGTGTGTGTGTTATGCAAATACACTATTCAAAATGATATGATGATATGATATGCATTACTCATAAACGGAGCAGAATGAATAATGTCGCTACGTAGTCATAACACTCCCTAATAATAATAAAACACACACACACACACACACACACACACACACACACACACTCACACACACACACACACACACACACACACACACTCACTCACTCACTCTCTCACTCTTACACACACACACACACACACACACACACACACACACACACACACACACACACACACGTCTTGCATCTCGACAATATATAATGCTGCCATCACGTTAATATGAGGCGAGAATAATACCCTTGACATAACGTGCATAAATCCGGTTGTGCCGTAATTAAATCCGGATGCCCTCGTCTCCAGACCTCCTTAAGACGCCGGCCAAGGAAAGGAAATTGGTACGTAACATCAGCATTATCAAATATGTAAGTAATTAAGGTGTTACTGTGTGTGTGTGTGTGTTTGTAATTGTATTTGTAGGTGTGTGTAGGTGTAAGTGTGTGTGTTTGTGTGCGTGTGTGTGTGTATATAACAGGTGCTCACACGACACTTTCTCAAATGGATAAAATATAACTAAGTTCGGCCAGAGTATAATTGGTTCTTGTAGTTGAGATCAAGACTTAAGATGGTATTAATTTAACAGACTCAATTTGTCGTCATTGGTGGAGTGGCCTGAGAAATATAAAGAGCATTACGTGAGTAGGTGAGTGAGTGAGTGAGTGAGTATTACATATTATATTATGTAATATATACTGTAACTGTATGTGTGAAGATATGAGTATGAATAGTCATGTAGTGGTGTGTGAGTGAGTGAGTGAGTGTGTGTGTGTGTGTGTGTGTGTGTGTGTGTGTGTGTGTGTGTGTGTGTGTGTGTGTGTGTGTGTGTGAGTGTGTAGGTTTGCAAATGTATCTGTGAGCTCTATATACGGTTGCTGCTTATGAAGTGTTTATTTGTGTGTGTGTTTGTACACTTGTGCTTATGTGTCGTGTCCGTGTGTATGATGAGGAGTGATTGTGTGTGTATGTGTGTGTAGCAAAGAATTATCGGTTCCTGAGGAGGTTATACATACATAACTATATAAACATACCATTTCCTCCAGCACCTGTCCACAAGTACTGGAGTATTAACAGCCACACTATATTTTAACAGAACCATGGGCTATATATATATTCCCCCCCCCCCCCATACATACACACACAGCTGTGCACACATTATCACACATTTCCTGTAGTATATTACTGCCATAGGGGGTAATTCTATTATTTTTATTTCAAATTCTCGGTAACCAATATTATTATTTTCGGTGAGTTATTTAAGAAACATTCATTGCATAATAATTTGAACAATATAGAGGATTTGGACGATCATTCTTATGTTTATTTTCAAGAAAACGTATTTTTATCTTTTTTTTTATCAAATCCGAGATATGAAGATGATAATGTTTAAATGATTTGAATGGAAAACTATATTCTATTACTCGAGTTTCAAAATTCCAGGAGGAATCGTGATGATTAATTTAGGAGATTTTTTCAAAGGCCAAAATTAATGGTGCCAAGCCCGGAGTGACTATCTTACCACCACCCGCCTGTTAAGGTAATTAACAATATTGGTGTGGAAAAGTATTATTAATCATGCCTCTCTTTGTTTAGGGAACCTCCTATCAAATGATATCAGCGGGGATAAGGGCAGTCTATTACAGTGTAAATTATAATATAAAATGTATTAATGTTCTCTATTTGGTAAAACGCTCCCACGTGTACCAGGCCTGATCGGCAATTACCCGGCTATAGTTGAAATCACACATATGTACAGAATGTGTGTGCATGTGATTATGTGTGTATTTAGGTAGATGGGGTGGTAGATGGCCTTTGTGATGTCCCTGTATATGTGTGTATGTGTATTCGTGTGTGTCTGTGTTGTAATGTGCATGCGTATTGCCATGTGAATGATGTTCGTTTGTACTGACGTGTAAATAATGTGTTTTCTTGTGTACTTAGTGGAAGTGCGTTGAGGATAGGCCTACTCGTGTTTGTGTGTATGTGTGTCATTGGGATTGATGTGTGTGTGTGTGTGTGTTTGTGTACCATGCTTTACATACATCCTACCCCATTACTTGTCAAACCCAATTTATAGACAAAAAGATCCATAGTAAGAAATTATATATATAAATTATATATTTAACTCAATTTCGTATGTGTGTGTGTCACGTCTCCAGGTTCCCTTCCCGTCCCTCCCTCCTTCCCATTTTCATTTACACGACCCGGGTAACTATTTTAACCCTGACGGACTCTACAGCTAACATTGGAGAGAGAGAGAGAGAGAGAGAGAGAGAGAGAGAGAGAGAGAGAGCCAAGGGAAGATAGTCAATAATGTGAGAGAGTGGATGGAAGGAGAGAGGGAGGCACAAATTTGCGGAGAGAGAGAGAGAGAGAGAGAGAGAGAGAGAGAGAGAGAGTCGCAAGAGATGAAATGTAGATTGTGTGTGTGTGTGTGTGTGTGTGGACGGACCTATTACGTGGAAGCGCCGAGGTGGACGTATGCATTTATATATAAGAATTAATTAGAAGAAGAGCAGCGGCAGACAATAGGAGACGTGAACCATCAAATGACCAACAATATACACACATACACACACACACGCCTCCTTTACACGCACACACGCCTCCTCTACACGCACACACGCCTCCTCTACACGCACACACGCCTCCTCTACACGCACACACCATCCACAACACATTCACAAAGCACTCTCTCTTCATCAACCACACACACACACACACACACACACACACACACACACTTGTACAGTCCCTGACATTTCACGTCTGCCCTTACTGACGTAGAATTTTGACACGCTGCCCATAACGAGAGAAAGATCAGACCAATTCCATGTTTCAGTTGTTGATGCTTATTGACTCTTTATTGTCGTTGGCTAGTTCAGAATTATTCATACGTTCGACAATATCTACACTTATTTTCTTTTTATCTACTATCAATTTTTCTTTCGGTAATAATTTTTCATATTACTTTCTCATCATAATGTAGCTTATTAATTAGATTTTATAAGAATATTAAATAAATTAGATTTTGTTTCAGTACGGTAGTTTGTGGCTAAGCAGTGTATACATTGAGTACTGGTAGGCTACGTATACCACTGCTGAATTTTCATTACACTTCCAATATTACAAAACGTATTCCTCTTGCTGGCTGATGATGAGAACGGTCCTGGATAATAATTGTTCATGTTCACTGAATGTTCATAAAGTTTTAATCCGTGGAAGTATTGTTACAGACATTATAGTACATGCATTTGAATATTTTACTCTTACGTTTAGAAGCCTTGATCTTAGACTTTACATTTCTTGTGTGAATGAAATATGTTACAGTCGCGGCACATAGTCCTTGAACAGACTTTCCCTTACACTCTGGTCAAGGACTATGTGCTGTGACTGTACATGCAGTGATATGGTTTAATTTGATAGTTTTCCAAAATTAATTATTGATGTAGTTGACATTTCCTCATCCGCTATTATACGATATTGAAATTAATTATCTTTTTTATAGGAACGAATAAATTGCAGAGGGGAAAAGAAGACCACCATAGGCCTGTCAGACCCTGTAGCACGAAGGAGAATGTGATAAAGTGGAGAGACAGCAAGTATGAACGATGTAGGAGGACAAAAGGGACAGTTGAAAATTTGGAATAGAGTAACTTCGGGTCCGAACGGGCGACAGAATCCTTAAAGTACTTCCAGCATCACCACAGGCAATGCGGTAAGAAAGGGCTTCTAGATTTTTTTTCTTTTATGTCTCAACCTTTTACTTTTCTTAGATATCGAAGCGCGTTACAAGAATCCGATTAGTTAGCAGTTGACATCACACGTAACGCGATGTGCTCTGTTACTTGTTACATTAAAGGCAATACTGTAACATATGTATGCGATCAATTGTGTGTGTGTGTGTGTGTGTGTGTGTGTGTGCAAAGAATTGAGAACAACACAAGGAGTACAACAGAATATATTATATCTCAACCCTGTCCATGTGTTTCTCATATTGCACTGGTACCATCAGAGGACAACAACAACAACATCAACAACAACAACAACAACAACAACAACAACCCACTCACTACCAGCTAACGTCTCGACTTTAATAAACAAAATGTGTGTATAAAGCGAGTCCCTGCTAACTACAATATCGGAGTAATACCTGAAAAAGACTGGCTTTCATTCACAAGGCACGCCATCCCTTTGTTTACGGCCTGGGACTATCTCGCATACTGAGAAAGAAGCGTTGTCTCTTTATCAAAGATTTTGTCTCGTTTTTTTCTCCCAGACGTGACCCGGAATAGAGGAAAGGCGCCCTAATTCCGAGTTGCTCCACGGGTTGGATTTAATGGCCTCCTTTTAACGTGGAGGCCTGTATGAGGCTAATTTCCAAGATGCATTTCACAAAAGAGGAAAAGATTATAACCCGAAGCTGTTCCATTGTTTATATCAAGTAGTTGTGTCTGCTCCGTGTGCCTCCCCTCCCTTCCCCTCTCCTTCCCTCCTCCCTGCCTCTCTCCCTCCCACCATCCGTATATATCCCTTTCCCTCCCTCCCTCCCTCCTCTCCTCCCCTCCTCTCCTTCCATTCCCTCCCAACCTTCCCTCCCTCCTTGCTTCTCCCCATCCTTATTTCTCTCTCCTCTCCTCTCCCTGTCATCCCATTCCTTCTTTCCCTTACTGTGTTCCGTTTTTTTCTCTGCCTCCACCCCCCTCCCTTTCTACCCTGCCCCCACTCTCCCTCCATTCATTCCCTGTCCCCACTCTCCCTCCATTCCTTCCCTGTCCCCACTCTCCCTCCATTCCTTCCCTGTCCCCACTCTCCCTTCATTCCTTCCCTGCCCCCACTCTCCCTCCATTCCTTCCCTGCCCCCACTCTCCCTCCATTCCTTCCCTGCCCCCCTCCTTACTATACCTTCCACTCCCTCCCTATCTACCTCCCCCTTGCTCCCTCCCTCCCTCCCTGCCTCCCCCTGGCTGTCTCCCTCCCTGCCTGCCTCTTGCTCCCTCCCTACCTGCCTCCCCCTTGCTCTCTCCCTCCCTGCCTCCCCCTTGCTCCCTCCCTACCTGCCTCCCCCTTGCTCTCTCCCTCCCTGCCTCCCCCTTGCTCCCTCCCCACCTCCCTACCTTCCTTCTCTCCTTCCCTCCTTCCTTCCTTCCTCTCCTCTCTCGTCTCACATTCCTCCATCCTCCCTGTTGTCCTTCCCTTCTCTTCCAAACATAATTATCTACTTTGCCATCGTCATCAGTAGCTATTCCACACCCTAATAATCCCTTCCTCACAACCAAAATACTCTCATTAAAATTTATGTGTTACTGTGTCTTTCTCGTCTATTATTTACACCTCCTACATCCCCCTTTTCAACCCATACTGAACCAAAGCAAAGAAGGAAGGAAGGGGGTCTGGCTGGCTGGCTGGCGGGGGTATACTCCTCAGGGGACTCAGGTGATCGAACAACACAACACACCAGCTGCCCGGCTTATTACACCTGGCACGCCCACGCACTCTCAGCCAGGGGCCAATGTGGTGTGTGTTTCCAGACATTTTTATTTCAGTTTAGTTGGGATAGGTCAGGTCTCGTTATGTTGTGTTGTGTTGTGTTACTTATGCTGTGTAATTACTCTATGGTATGTTGCGCTGTTATGTTGTTTATGCATTGTTATTCAGTTATCTCAGGTCACACCACACCAGCACCTCCATCATAAAACAGTCATTACAGAAAACGTGTTGTGTACTTGAGGAAGAAGGGACAGAGGAGGCATTGGCAGGAGTAAATGAGAGGAAGTGAAGGCGTTGAAAAAGAAACCAGGACAGATACAGTAGCAGGGGAAGAGGGAGGACCACAGGAAAAGATAGAAGATAAATAAAGTTTGGTATGAAAAGGCATAGATAGAAACGCGGGTAAAAGTAGGGGAAGAAGCGAGGCAAGGCAAGGAAGTAACAGGGGCAGGGATGGGATAGGGATAGGAGCAACAGGGGGACAGCGTTAAGGATAGGAACAAAAGAGGCGGTAACAGGGGTTAGAGACGGGGAAAGAGGCAGGGGCAGGAACAGGAGAGCGAGGGACTGTATTACTTGTAGCCTCAGGTGCTGATATTTGCCAGGAGCCAGAGGTATAAATAATAACATCAGCGAGGCCTTAATTAGAACCGCTTGTCATACACTCGCCTCGCTCTACTTTTTAGGTGAGTAGGACAAGAGTCGGACTGGCTGGCTGGCTGGGTGGCTGGGTGAGTTGATGGTCTAATCTTCATCAGCATCATATCTGTTCGTCTGTCTGTTTGTTTGTTTGTCTCTCTCTCCCTTTAATTTTATATTATCCTTCTCCCCGTCCACTATCCTGTCTTACCTCGGAGATCAGTGTCTTCTTTGTCACATGGTAATTTCTGTCTTATCACCCTCTTCTTCTTCTTCCTTCTGCTCATCTTTCTACTTTCTCTATGCTTCCTTTCTCGTGTCTTTTCTCGTTCTATTTCATTTCTTTCTTTTCTCCTCTTTCGCTCTCTCTTTCGCCTATCCCTTTCTCTCCTTTTCACATCCTCTCCCTTCTCTCTTTTTCACTCCTCCCCTTCCCTCTCCATTCCTCCCCTTCCCATCCCCATTCCTCCCCCTTCTCTCTAGATTCCTCCCCCTTCCCTCTCCATTCCTCCCCCTCCCATCCCCATTCCTCCCCCATTCCTCCCCCTCCCATCCCCATTCCTCCCCCTTCCTCCCCCATTCCACCCCCACCACAATACACCCTCCTGCTGCCTCCCCGTCGCCGTCCCCCCCGGGTGGTAGTGGTGGCGGCTGTCCCTGCTGACGCGGCGGAACAAAGCCCACATTGTGACGCCGGAATATCCCCCCTTCGGCCATTTAATTAGCCTGAAGAACCAACCAACCAACCAACCAACCAGTACCGGACCCGACGCTCGCTAAACAACAACAACCAAAAACATCGTAATACAAAAAAAAGGGAGAGAGGAAAAAAAATTGTAGGAGGAGCTCTTTGATTAGCCCAGTCAAGCTCCTGAGGCGCTCACATTTGGCCGCCCTGGAAGTCTTTGAGGAGACTTCTTTCTTTCTTTTATTCATTCTCTCTCACTCTTTCTCTCTATTATTAGTTACTAGCCGATTGGCTTAATAGCCAGGCAATCCTTTATTTTCGACCTTCGTAACAAATAGGTTAATATTTGTTGATAAATTGATTCAGAAATAATCAGTAATGCCATTGACAACACACGAACAAATATAAAAAAGATATGCATGATTATTTGACTGCATCGCCTTGAATAAAATAAACGTCACCATTTTGTCCATAAACGTATGTATTCACTACCCAGCAATACAAAAATATATACAAGTCCTTAGCAAGTAAATAGTCTTCGTCTTAAAAAAAGAAACTGATTCGCTTTCATATTTTTTCATTTTGCTAATTGAGCAGCGGAGCGTCTGGTGTTGTGAGGACAAGAGGCTGGACTGTCCCTCCTCCTCCTCCTCCCCTTCCTCCTCCTCCTCCTCCTCCTCCTCCTCCTCCTCCTCCCCCCCCTCCCCCTCCCACTCCCCCTCCCCCTCCCCCTCCTTCTCCTCCTCCTCCTCTCATAGCTCTTCTTTGCATATTCGTTCTCCCACCTCTGTTCTTTGCTTCTTCCTCCTTCCCTCTTTCCTTGCATTGCTACTTCCTCCTCCTTCTGTTCCTCTTAATCATCTTCCTTCGCCTACCTCCCTTTCCCCTCCTTCCTTCCATCCTTCCTTCCTTCCTCCCTGCTCACCTCCTACTTCTACCCACTCCCCTGACCTCCCCACTCCCAACCCTTCCACCGCTCTCTCCCTGCCCTTCCTCCACACTCCCTTCCCTCCCTCCCCACTCCCAACCCTTCCCTCCCCTCCCTCCCCACTCCCAACCCTTCCCTCCCCCCCCACTCCCAACCCTTCCCTCCCACCCCACCCCTCTCCCTTCCCTTCCTCCCCACCCCTCTCCCTTCCCTTCCTCCCCACCCCTCTCCCTTCCCTTCCTCCCCAACCCTTCCCTCCCACCCCACCTCACCCCTCTCCCTTCCCTTCCTCCCCACTCCCATCCCCTCCCTCTCCCATTCCGTCCTCCCCACCTCCATCCCATCCCTCTCTCCTGCCCGTCTTTTCTCATCCTGCGGGTTTTTCTCCAGATTAATTGGGATTTTAGAGGCGTGTAGTCCAGGTGATTACACTGACCAGAATGTCTTGCCCCACGGTTATGAACAGGTCCCATTCAATGACACACAGACAGACACACACAAAGACAAACACACACAAATACACCCATTCACTGACACACACACACACACACACACACACACACACATACACACACACACACACACACACACACACACACACACACACACACACACACACACACACACACACACACACACACACACACACACACACACACGCACGCACACACACACACACACACACACAAATACACCCATTCAATGACACACACACACACACACACACACGAGCTTCACAATATGATTGGGCATTACAAAACCTACAAGTTATTATATTTTAGTATACCCAGGTTAGAACTGATGATCAGAAATTAATATAATTTACGAGGGAATAATTTATATGAACGAATTGGGGCGAAATAAGTGATGATTTTCTCCTGAGACGTGTTTGCGTTTGTGAAGTTGGTCACTCTTTCGTGTTTCTTCTAGACTATCGGGTTTGATGTAATTTAATTCTTGTCATTTTATTTACATGACTAAGAAACCCAACTCACCGAATCAAGTATGGTTTTTATGGGCTTAGATCCGTGAGTTTGCTGTGTATGTAAGTACAGTATATTATGTGTGTGTATGCAGGTGCGTATGTGTGCGTATGCATGTGTGTACGTGTGTGTTCGTAGCGTTACCTTCCAGTATCTTAAAGAAATTCTGAGGAGTAAAATATTTTATGATACAAATTGCAAGACTACTGTACTGTTTAATACCATCTGTCCTAAGATTATACCACGAATAT